>JADDOH010006490.1:0-135956 GCA_016648135.1 Agrypnia vestita
AAATTAAAAAAATCTGTGTTCTATATTGCATTAGTAAAAATGTATTATATATGCTACCAACAGATTCGTCAGTGTTCGACTACAGTGCCTTGATTAAAAAATCAGACTACAAGTATATTTTTTATTGTAGAATACTTCATTATCGAGGAATGGTAAAAAATATTGGTACCTAAGGCCTATAACGCACTAGCGGCTGGCCGTGGTACGGCGTGCCGTTGCGGCAAGCCGCAGTATATACGGTTTGTCACAACGGCACGCCGTATTCCGGCTAACCGTATCGTCTCGGTTCTATTGCGGTCCGCCGCAATCGTCAGTGCTTCTACAAATATTAGACAGGATGGACGTCGAAGAAGTTGCTGCAGTTATTTATTTATATTATCGTGGAAAACGTCGTCGTAAAAATAAACATAGATTTTGGATACATCCTCTACTGGAGATACGACATGACAGTAGAGAGTTTAATATTTTTATTTCAGAACTAAAGAAATTTGAAGATAAGCTCTTTAGATACACTAGGATATCAGTAAAATCGTATGAAGAATTATTATCAAAATAATATTTAAACACACGCGCGCCCTGCGTATAGTGTCTAAAGACCGCGTGGGGCGAGAAGCGAGCGGCGATTGCGGCTAACCGCGTGGGGAGATGCGGCGCGCCGTATCATAAAACCGGTGCCACTCGCCGCAGTCCCAAGACGACCGGAGCGGCTGACGGCTGGCCGCGAGTCAGTGCGTTGATATCATGCGGTTTCATGTAAAAATCCAAGTGCGGCTTACCGCAACGGCACGCCGTACCACGACCAGCCGCTAGTGCGTTTTAGGCCTAAACACGCTCATAACACTTCATAGGTAAAATGTCGCATTGCGACGTTTCGAGAACTTACGAAATGAGCCTAGTCATTCCGAGAGGTTTTGATATTTGATCTTTGTAATTCTTCTATCCGTTACAATATAATACATTTTTGTGGAAATATATATATAAATAAAAATTCCAAGAAAATGTTAATACACTTACTTTTTAAATTTTCTTTAAAATACGTTACTTCACTCATTACGTTTTGCTTAAACTATCATTGTCTTGTAAACTTCTACAATACTCTCCCCGGAAAGTCAAGATTGAGAAGGTATTCGTGTGTTCTGCTGTTTGCGGTCTGTGCTCGTATAGGGGTAACTCGTGTAAGTCCCGTTTATGCAACGGCTTCGGTCATGTCAGCTTTGGCTGTGATTCACACTGCTCTGTAAGTCCTGCAGAGATTAAAACCGACGGGGTCACCTTATTTTTGGCTTTCTACCATGCCTGTCTCTACCTATTGTCTGGCTCTAGCGTGGCGTGCATTGTTCTCCTTGGTCCCAGAAAGCTCACGGGATTTGAGGCGGCTTGGAGGAGACCAACAGAATTTAACGATACACAGTCTATCACATCACAGGTTTTATTTATCTTAATTATTCTTTGCGGATTCGATAGTTTATCATTTCACATGCAGTTCATCGAAATTTTTAATAAAGTTATCCCAACATCAAAGTGTTCATTCGTCTTATGTATATTTGATACTTATTTCAATACAAATTCGCTACTGATTTTCGATACGTCTGTGTAACTTACATGCATTGTTTAAACTTTTTTTGTTTTTGTTGTACCTAATATTGAGGCGAAAAAGAGTAGCTTGTTGGTGTGGTGGTCATGGCTCGCCTAATGATCTGGCGGTCGGTGGTTTGAGCCCCATTCCAGGACACCAGCAAGTTATTATTATTATTTTCATAGAACAGGTTTTTGGCTTAGTTTTAGAATAGTAAGAATATTTATGCGACGTTGGCTGTGTTGGCATCTCAATCAAGAAAAAGAACTACTGGTAAATAATTGAATTCTGGTACCAACACTGTATGAAAGTGAAGCCTGGAGTTGGTAAAAGAGAAACGGAAATAGACTATATATGCGTTACAATGAGATCACTTATATGTGTGTATGGCAAATCATGATAGAGCGAAGAATGAACGAATCAAGAAAGAATGTACAGCTGATCTAAGTGTAGTAAAAAAATAAAAAAGTATCTTTCAGGGGTTTGGACATGTTGAACGAATAAATGAGGAAAGAATGGTAAGAAATATATATTACGCAAGTGTTGATTGATCATTCGAGTGATTCAGGATGAATGTGTATGTACTAAAAAGATATATTTTTTATCGATGGCCATAATTTTTTTAAAGATCATGTCAAATAATTGATTCAATGTGAAAGGACTAACTGTTTTTGTAATTACCTTGATGGCCCATTCAGAATAAAACTCACTGAATCATTCTCAGCAACCCGCGTCAGGCTCATTTGCTTTCGACTGAATGTCCGCTTCTTGCACGGAATTATCAAGATGAAACAAAAACGGTTAACCTCATCTCGCAGTTCGTTTCAGGGAGCTCTCCACAAGCGAAATTATACCTGCAGCTGACGGTCCAGAATTCTCTCAAGCGTCCACGCATAAACGGTTACTTTATGTGAACTACACAGGTACATATGGAATGGCTCCATTCTATTCGAGATTTGCAATTGAACGCGATGAAAAAATTCGTTCGCAACTCATCTTAAGATTTTTGTTTATTTATTATCTGTATCTTTTTGTGTTTTTACATGCACAGTACTAGTATCTTATGAATAATTTAAACACGCAATCAAAAAAACGATAATGATAAAAAACACATAACAAAAACAATTATTACCAAAAAAATAAAATTATAGTTTTTCATTAGCAGTACTCTGCTGGTCACTAAAGTTAAAAACCTCAAAAATAAAACTAGTCACGTCTCAGATTGCCTAAGTTTGGCAATACGCGTGATAATACCTATTTCCGGCACCATACTTCCTCGAAATATATAAACGCAAACACAAATCAGTGATAACGATTGACCCTGCTTTTTTTATATCCTCCCAATTAATGTATGAATATTACACACTTGGATGTTTATTATAATAATTAGTTCATAGAAGTGTCAAAGCTAGATAAGTAAGTGATAAAGCTAATTAGAGCTAATACGCTTGTAGTTGTAGATTAGACGGTTTAAGAATGTATAGAGTACTAAGGTCCAAATTCAGAGTACTGTTTTAAGTTTATTACATTCACGTATGTTCAAAATATTTAAATAAATTCAAATTTCATCCAAATTTCGTTGAAGTCAAATTTTGAAGTCATCACACATTTCGTTATTTTTATCCTATCCTATTGCGAGTGTTGATGCTGTAGTTAGAGTTGGCTTGCAATACTGCGTCAAAATCTGGATGCATCAATTTTTTTTTAATTCTATAGAGTCCACAATACTCTCTGGCTCAAGTTCAGGGTCAATATTTAAATGATTTGATGGTTAAGGTACGCTTTAAAATTGTAATTTTGTAGTGAAAATTATGTTTTTTCGCGAACCTTTAGCTTTAAATCATCTAAGTATTTACTTTGAATTCGGACCAGAGAGTATTGTAGACTCTATAAAATTAGAAAAATGAATGCACCCAGATTTTGACGCAGTATTGCAAGACAATTTTTACTACAGCATCAATACTCGCAACAAATTGGATAGGATAAAAACAACGAAATGTGTGATTTTTGTGGCTGACTTCAAAATTTATTTAAAGATTTCGAACATACGTGAATGTAATAAACTTAAAACAGGTTTAGATGCGTTAGTGAACTGGACTAAGGAGAAAAATCTGCATTTTATAGTGTGCGTCTGTCTCCTATAGACATTCGCTGATGCCAATAAAGTTTGATTATGCTTATCAAATATGATTATCAAAAAAAGTTTTCGGCACTATCTTTGACATTTTCAAGTTATATAAATCAACAAATTGTATTGTAGTTATTATATTATAACATTATACGTTATATACTATATACATATATATATATACACATACAATTACCAATTAGAGAGAACACAATTACCGCAGCTTTGAGTCGCAAAGAAAGGAAGGTCTAATGATTCTGGGGGTCGCTTCCAAATAAAGTACTAATTCCACAAATTGGCAAATGGAGCAATCTCCTATATTATTATTAAAAAAAAAACCCTGATAATGGACCCCGCAAAGATATTCAAAACGTCGGCCAGAAAGGACATACACGTATAGCAGAATATCCCAAAAACTTGAGATCAAAATATCGATAATGCGTAGATACATTCGCATTCAAATTTATAATAAACGTACCGACCTACGAATGAAGTAATCTCCAATACGCTGTTCATACAATAACCTTCGATTTACAGCGTCGTAACGCCTAAATGTCAAAACCTGCCATTCAAACATTATACGCTAAAATATGATTTAACTTATCCTGGTTTATGGATGAAATCCTTCCAACTTAAATGAGACTAAATTTTACACTCGGTCGTAAAATTCTTGCCATAAAATTGCAATTTTACGGTGTTTTCCAAAATGATTTAAAACGTAGGAATATTACAAAGGAATACGGAATTTACATACTTCACCCCGTAGAGTTTAGGGAATTTACTCCATAAAATGCGATTTAACATAGCGAATTTTAAGCACATTTTAACTGTAGTTTCATTAAAATTTCGCTCGCCGGGGATTTGCCACGTGTATACGTGGTATTTTTTGGATATACGAATATTTATATTCATTGAAGCGTATCCGGACCCTGTTGTATGAAAAACAATAAGTAATTAAATACATGATTACATAAGTAAAGGTATGTTAATGCTATTATACAGGTATAAAATTAACGAAGATGCATGAATTAATTAAGATAACTAATAACAACTATAAGACTATGAGAACCGCATATTTCGGAAACATTTTCCACACTGAGAAATATCTGTTAGACAAAGATCTGTTACAACCCATTATATCGTAAAAGATGGAAGGTACTGAGCCGTTGGTAGAAAGAGCTTGCGAAACTTTAGAAAGTGATTTAATGTCTAGCATACGGCAAATTGTTCGCTAAGCTCTGATAGAAGATGTTGCATGAAAAAGAACAATATTATAATGCTAGCATGTATAATGATCACTTTAGCGACATTGATTATTTAATATCAACATCTCAACATTTTAAAAATGTATATAAATCTGTATCACACGTTTCACTGTCTTTACCGGATCTAACATTTACTTATGCGTACTCCATTCAAACATACATTATTGTTGTACACAGCCTATCAACCTTCATCCCAGCCACGTCACCCTTTTTCTTTCAATCTTACTCCCATCCTAAAATTTTGATTTATTTTCCTTGCCTTTTATTGGATTTTTTATATTTAAATTTATTATTCTTATACAACTATATTTTACTTTGTATGTCGATGTTTTTCTTTGGTATTTTAATTTAATATTTTAATTTATTTTGGTTTGTAATGTCATTTCTGTTTTGCTTTTGATCAATTATTTTATGTTGTAGTTACTCTGCTTTATCATTGCTGCGTTCTGTTTTGTATCGTAGATCTCTGTTATTGGTTTACCAACTGTCCATTCCATCATATCATGTCACTTTAAGCCATTGTACAGTTGAGATTCCATAAATAAATAAATAAAAATCTCAAAACCAAAAAAAAGTGATAATGGTCATGACAACCGGACACGGTTGAATCATCACCATGGGAACGTGTTATTTTTCTGAATCGTTTGTGCTTGTGTGCGACGATTTGAATCATGAAAACCATTTAACCTTTCTCAAACGGTGTTAAAATTGAAATTCGCGTTCTAGTGCTGTACACTCAGTGTGCTACTATATAGACTTTTTTTGATTTTTAAATTCGGATTAATATGAATATTTTCAATATTTACTTATTTTAATCAATAAAATAATAGATGAATTATTCATTAGTAAACATATATGTCAATCAAACATTATAATTTCGTTGTCTGTCTCTCCGTCTGTTCGTTTGTCTGTCGTAAAGTCCGTAAATTACTGGAATAAAAACATTAGATAATTAGATATGTTGCGCGGTCATGCAATACAAATCATTATTATTGTTTTCCGTGATTTCTCACGGGTGTACGGCTAGTTATTGTATAAAAATGAGAAAAAATCGTTGGTTATCATGAACGACACCATAAATAGTCAGCTAACTGCTCGGCCGAATCCGGCGCCCTGCGCATAACACACTGCACTCTGTATGCCACTACCCACAATACATACGCGTATTTTTTCTTCAAAAAAACGCTTCAATAGGCCAAGAGGCCCAATGACAGAAGCGAAACACATAACAAAACACCCGGGCTTGAGTAAATTACATAGATTAATTGTGACCTCACCGGGATTTGAACTCGGAACCCTCAGTGAAAAGCCAGTGACATACCCACTGGGCTAGGAGAATTGCCATATTAACGTAATAATCGTCCTATTAACGTCAATTTCTTCCAGAAAACATTTAAATTTACTGTGTCCGGTAAAGATTTATGCATTGTAATTATTTTATTTAATACATAAATATATTTTGAAGGAATATCCTAAATATGAATTCTATATGTGGGAAATAAAATCAAAGGCAGCAATATAAAAAAAAAAATGCAGTCATCGAAGATCACTATAATGTACTAAATTAGAGATTTTTTAGAAAACGTAGCCTTGAAATTTATAGGAAACATGATTTTGGATAGGATAAATACATTAAATCTATAATTCAGTTAATTTTTTTTGGATATTGTTGTCTTTGCTTTATACCCCGCATATTAAGTATTTTTACAGATATATTCACATAAATAGAGGTAATGTAAATATCAGTTTACAAGACCGGAGAGGAAAGGTTAACAACTTCTATGTTCGTTCTTTCTTACAAACTGGATTATTTTAAAACACAGATTAATCATTCGTTTTCAAGTCTCTTTTTTCTATTCTATAAAACTAAAGTGGTTTTTTCATATAAAATATAATATTACACTCTTAATGTGAGATCATCATCGTGAGTGCCCTGTCCTTATCTTCTCCACTCATCCCTACCCGCAGTGGTCTCCAGTGAGTTCCCGCAACACGTTTAATGTCGTCAGACATTGTCTCTTCTGCGTCCCATCTCGTATTGCGCAGTATAAAATTTCACATTTTCTTGCTATGGTGAAAATCTACGAATTATTTAAAACAATATATATTATTTAAGATAAAGTATACCTAGATTTCACACAAAGATTAAACTATTTATATGGGAAAATATGCATGGAAGTAATTTTTAGTTGAAGTCAGCCGTACAACGACATTGTATAAAGTGATCGCCTAAGCCAGTCTCTTACAGATTGTAAGCCCTGTAAATGCGCATAAAGACTTCCACGCATCCTTTCCCATATATATATAGGTTCATCCGTGATATAAATATAATTTATCTTAATTAATGTTAATCCTTCTGGGAAGAAAAGAAAGTAATTGTGTTCTTAAAATTTTAACTCTATACTCAGAAATATTGCAAATTACACATATTATTTAAAAAATAGCAATAACATGCTTTTATAAAAATAAAATTATTAATAGGAAAAACATTTTTTTAACAACCAAAGTACTAAGAGTCGTTCACAGTATACGCGAATGTCGATAGAATTTAAAGCGTGGGTCGCTTGTTTTCAAACTTCAACAGTCACCCTTCTACATACCGAACGAACGTTAAGACCAACACATTAATTTGAATGTCATTAAAAATTCAAGGTTACCTCAAAACTTAAATTTCACTTAAAAATTCGGATATTTCGCAAGGCATTAAAAAGTCACTTTAAAAATAATATAAATTGACAGGTGTCACCCATATCTACAATGTACAATAAAATTATATACCGTCAGGATTTTAGATATATATTTTTTAAGTCAATAAATGATTATTATATTGTCACTACGTGCTCGATTCTTTGTCAAAAAGTGGGTCAAATATTCACAAGATTCCTCTGAAACTTAATAAAAGCATATAAAAATAGAAAGCGGCATAGTAAAAATAGTGAAAAACTAAAATATAAACGCTTCTGTCTCAGTTAAGAAATTAATATTCTGTATTATCATTAATCTGTAAATTTGCTATTTGGCCCTGCGGGCGGCTATAATCGTCGCTGCGCGGCCATTGATCTCTTTAATTGATAACCAGTTGTACTGGTCTCTGCACTGCCGACAGTGGAGACTGCGAGGCTATTAGTATCTGCGATTATCTATCGCCCATTACCTCTGCTTTTCATACGATTTGGTTATTTTTTGATACTGGTAATGGCAAAACTATGCAATGCATACTGCGTTTTTGAAGAAATAATATAGATGATCCGTGGATGTGCTTCCGAGTTTCGTACATTTCCAAAGGTTTATATTCTAACCTAAAAATTAAACGTCAAAAAAATTGCCGTCAGAAAAAATAAAATCGACGTTAGAAAATAAACGTTTTGTTGTACCTACTCGTATCCCGCCTTGAAGATACTCGAATGTTAAATAATGTATAGGTATATAAATTTTTGCACATTAAATAATATCGAAAAGTATTTTAAAAGAATCTGTACACTTCGTTTAAAAAAAATTATACTATTTTTTTTGACAATGGAGAAACACAGCATCACAGAAATATATCGAAGAATAAAATTACATCCAAATGATAATCAATCTATGAAATTAATTTTTTACTAGGATTTAGATAATATTTCCCCCTTGAAAAAATATTAAAATCTTTTCTTTTCGAAAGTTTATAAATCTTTTATAGATTTTTAGTTATTCCGTGGAAATTTTCAGATTTTTTGAAAATATTATAATTTTGAGTGATCTTTGTGATGCTACAGAAAGTCACAAAATAATAAGTAATTACCTGATATATTTACAATATTAAGCAAAGCTGTATCATGTATCACGGTGCTCTGAGAGGGTAGCTTACAATTTACATTTAATACGAAGACGAGTAACACATGAACTCATTAAATTTAATAAATATAATACCGCTGTTTACGGTAGGTATCTATCATGAATATTAATGCAAAAGTGTCTCGGCTGGGGTAAGATACCTTAGAAGCAAAACATATTAAAGGCTTAATTTGACATAATTTTATATGAAAATTTATCCAGTACTCGAGAAATATTACGTTGCTACTTAACCACATTTACCAAAGAAGGAACATCTATGTAGATGTCTAAATATGCTAGCATGTTTAAAGCTGGACATTCATTGATTTTCACAATCAATCAGTTTAAAACTCAGTAATTTATTTTTAAATCGTAATTATCGTGTTTTTAATAAAAAAATAAAACTTTTAAATACAGCTTGAAGGCTCAAAGTGTCGGAATAAATTTAAAACTACGCCATTTGTTGACATATTTCATACTTTTATTTTATTTTTACATATTAATTACTTTATTGTTTGTTTGTTTGTTTTTGCATTACGTGTTTTTTATAAAAATAAACTATTTTTAAGTGCAGAAATAAAAATACAATATATTGTATAATATCATCCCTTTACAACAAGCATTTAAAAATCATTAAAAAAAACGTTCCAATTAAAAAAATTATGACGCAATTGATATTGAACATTTCTTAATTATGAATATAATTAAACTATGTTTACACCACTAAAATTTATTTGGTAAAACTAACCGGTTTCGGAAACGACGTTCCTTCATCAGGGTATATTTAATACTAATTGAACTTTACAAAAATTATAAACAATCATATTTCAGTGTTAAGTGTCTGGATGGGGGTAAATAGTGGGGGATGCGAAAGAAACAGGTGATAGGGTGAAAGGAAACGTATTCAAAATAGGACTGTAAGTTTAATTTTTTTGATTGTTAATAATAGATTCATTATTATTTATAGCTTTCTTAATCTCTGGGCCTCTAAATTATTAAGGTGTCTACTTTTAATGTCAATGTGAAGAATGTTGACCCCTGTATTTTTATCAAAACTATGGTTACTCTCAATAATATTATTGGCAAATTCGGAAAAATTTGAATTATTTAAGCATCAAAATTAACAAAGTTAACAAGTTTAATTATATTCATAATGAATAACCACAAAGTAATAGCAAAATACAACAGTATATTTCTTAATTATTTTAAAATAGCTTTATCATCATAATTTTAGTTTTATACAAATATTCAGTAACTGTTCATGATTTTTAAGATACTGAAAAGGATTCTTAAACGCCTGTCGATTAATGCTTATATTTTCTTAATTATTGTAAATAATATAATGTTTGTTATTCAGAATATTTTGAATATATTAAAATTTTTCAAGAACGCAATCATTAATTTTATCTCCAGGGGACAGACATCATGATTGATTAAGTTTAATACTTTATATAAGAACAAAGGTTCTATCTTAGTAATTGTCAAATAAAAATTGTATTTTTGCGTATACATTCTGAAATAAATGAATAATAAAAACCCACTTTTTAAAAAAAAATGGCAAAATGTGCATTTGCATTGAATGTTCATCCTTAATAATTAAAAATCTGTCACAAAACTCATATTTCAAATTACTTTTCATTTTTCTCTATAAATCATCCAGGAGACTAGCAAAAACACGTAAAGAAATAAACAAAAAACGCTTGTTCATCTAGTTGCATTAGTTTTGTACTGTTGGTGGCGAAAATAAAAAGAAAAAAGTGAAACGGGAAACGAAACACATTGCGGTGGCAGATATTATTTATTAGTACCTGACTATGTGAAATGTACACGTATATATTATGAAGTAAATATAGACGACGAAGTTTCTGCTGATTATCTGAGAAAATAACATTCGTTCCGTGATGAGACTTCTTTTATCACGTAAATTTATTTTTTAAAATTGACTTCATTTCGACGTTGTAATCAAATGTGTAGGTATTATTAAAAATTAAATTATAATAATGGTCGATTATTTTTATTTGCTTCTGAATGCTTCCGAGCATCTGGTTGTTTATATTTTAAATTTTTTAAATTAATTTTAAACATACTGTCACGGCATCGCAACAGTGGGAGATAAATAAAACACTTGAAATTAATTCATTTTTATTTTATGCTCAAAAGTCACTGGACACAAAAATAACTGGAGCACTATTCTTTAAATCACACTTATATCTAGATTATATGCACATCTATGAATACTTATCACACTGGTCGCTGCCGAACGCCCGGCTGAATTTAATTGAATTTATTCCTTGCTGCTTTTATAATTTGCATTAGTCGCCGCTTTCGCTAGACTCCCTTCTATGGTCATTGGTCATGATTCGCTGATAAAACAGTTGCACCGCTTAAGCTCTAGAAACATCTGGAATATTTTGGTACATATAAGATTCTTCCAGACTATTCCAGATGGTTCGGGAACCTTCGATTGCGTGCCATTCTCCTCCATTTTTAGAATAAAATTAAAGTCATAAAATTGAAATTATTTATGACTTAACTAATGTTTTTTGAAAATACTATTTTAAATGTAAGATGACGCCTACTTTAGCTTCAATAATATTTTTGTTTATAAAAACAATTTTTCGAGTTTCTATTTATCATGTCCCAAATGAAATTTTGACTAAGAGTCCTACTTTAAACCAACAAAAAAATTACGTATGGTTTTCGACATTCCTTTGCATAAAATAAATAGTTTTAAAAATCGAAGCTACATTCCGTAGCTCGGTCTTATAACTAAATTGTGTACACAATCCTATTACACACGCACTCCCTCTACACCCTTCACATTCTCCACTACATACTCTCATATACTCTAACACTCGCAGACAAGCTTATACAGGGTATCTCATAGCTAGTAGAAAAAAATTCGGGGGAGCGTTCTTCATTCAGAAAATATTCTTTATACTTGAGTGTTATGTCAAAAATTGTGCACTTCAAAGTTTGCAATGTTTTTTTCAATATTTCCGACTTACTTCAAATAAAAAGTTTGAAACCTTGGAAAAGAAATATGGTTTAAATTTGTGCACCGTTTTAATAATTTTATTTAACTTGTGTCAAAGCGAATGAATTTTTAATATTCGATAACGTTTTACAGAAGACAGGTAAGAAATGATGAAAATTTGAAAAAAAAAGTAAACCGTGATACAGCTTATCTCCTTTACTGTTGACTGACTGACGTTGCGTTTTTAATATTACATATTATAATATACATGTACATGTTAAGACTATGCAGCTCTCGGGGCACATTGTATTCTCTTCACTACGTAATGGTCGAATCGGCTATCAGTTGTGGGGTGAGCAGTTAGTCTTACCTATCAACAAACATTGTTAAAATCAAACAGTTACAATTAAGATTCCTTAAACTTATAGTAGGTAATATAACTAAATATATGTTCAAGGAGTTATGTATGTATGTGAAAAATCAAGGTATGCAAAATACTACCAATTGATCAAAAAGTAAAAGATAGAAAGTAAAAGAAGAAATGATAAATAATGCTAATATACATACTGACTCGTATCATAATTATAAAGCTCAATAATTCGGTAAAACAATGAGAATACCAATCACAAACAACATGTTTGGTGGAAAAAAAAGAGACTATATTATGCCACTGATCTTCAATAAACTAAATAAAAAATTCTTCGATATGTTGCAAAACAGAAAAATTTCATTGGCTCCGGTATGAAAGAATATATAGTACGTAATTATTAACATATATGTAATATTCATAAAAAAGCTCTGTAACTCTGAACTCTGTAATATTCATAAAAAACATTCATACTTAAAAATAATTGTGAAAAAATAAATTGTTAAAAGATTTTAAGTGCAAGCATCCCGTAAAACTGCTGTGCAGTTCGGCATATAAATATATGTACATACAAAGAAAATAAATATTGAAAAAAAATATATATAAGTAGATTTTGCCACTTTTTTTACAAACTGATAAATTTTCATTATTATGATTGAAACCAACATTCTTACAGAAAATATTTTTCTGGGCCCATAAACTCTGTTACGGATATTTACTTTGGAATAAAAATAACTGTATTTTTATTGTTGTTTTCGAACTCTTGTATACTTGCTTCATTTTTACGATCGTATACATAAGTGAATAAATTCAAGAGATACATACCGTACATTGTTTGCTTGGTATAAAATTAATATATTCCAGACTCTTCGATATTTTGCTCGTTCTTTGAAATCACGTTGTCGTATTAATATTAAATTCCTTACAAAACTATCTAATAAATATTTGACGTTGCGATAACACGAGTTGGTAATAATTCATGAGGAAGATTGGGCGCCCCATGAACGTGGAATTATGTATGACGCGTGTACGTATAAATATGTATGTACGTCCGTGTGTATAGCACTATGTATGGGTGTTTATATATCGGATGAGAAGCAGTCAACGCCCCGTATATTTTCCTCCAGGGTGGACAGGGGCGTATCGTGTTATCGCAAATCCTATAAAAAACTAAGTATGTATCACAAATTAAAATGCATCACTTTTCCTCAGATTTTTGTAATGGAAAAGGACAACAAAAAATCGCTGATGTTAGCCGAAAAACAATGCTTCATTACATTCTGTAACCTATCATAAATAGTAAATTCGTTTTAGCAACACGCCCCTTACATAATATTCCCTTATATTTCACTAAAAATACACATCAAAAATTTTTCATGTTCAAAAATTAGGATAAAAATGTGGCGTAAAATGACGTAGCGAGCTAAAGTTAGTCGCGTTCATCTATAAATTCCAGACGGAAATCGCAGTGTAAATATCACGACGCTAGAACGCACCATTAGAATTTACGCCTTTTAATTACGATGATCATTTTAAGTGGAAGCATGAGCTGTACCATTTTACAAGTCCTAATATACGCATCTGAGAAGCTTTTCAATGCAAGTCTAAGCAATGAGGGGCACGAAAACATAGTGCAGAAATTATTGTGACATTCTATCGTCTTTTCCAAATGCTATATCACTGTAATTTTATAGTTACACGGTATGCTGGTACACCAAAATAATTGTTGTTAGTTGTATACTTTGCGTTGACATAGCTATGTTCCAACTGAAGGTATGCAACACAAATTAAAATTTCCATCATAGACTTTCTTCCATCAATAAAAACAACTCTAAAATACACATCAAATATATTAATCACGTATTTTACAATTTGTTCCTGGCCTTTTGCTTATATAATAAAAACAAAACGAAACAGAAAGCAAATAAATCAATCAAAAAACGTTATGAAATGTTCACAGTTTTATCGACAGTCCGTACGTAAAATCTGACACCTACCAAAAATGCATTTTTGACTTTTTTGTACGTATGTATATATTAAAATTACTTCTCACCGCAATACAAAATTAAAAAAAATATACTTTTTAGGCGTAAAAAACTGACGTTAAAATGGACAAATACGCTCAATTTATATGTAAAGCCAAGCGGCAAACTTGCTTTTATGGATGCCTAAGTTAACTTAAGGACTTTTTATATTATGAAGAATGCATCAATAAATATAAAATAAACAACAGTTGCATAATACGCCCGGAGCATATGCAATTTTCGTAGCAGCATTTCAAACGAATTATTGTCATCTTGTGATTGGTGAGTCCTGACTTCACGGTGTGAAAATATTCCGTTACATGACGCGCGAGCATTTCGTTGCTTTCTAAAATTTCAATCGAATATGCCTAAAGAAGTATAACTTCAAAAAGTCGAATCCCGCAGATTGGGCGGAAAAGGTCAGTTTGATTCAGTTGGTCAGTCTGACCCTTACATTTTTTTTTTACGACGAATGCCGCAGTAGTATTTCTGAATTGCACTTTACGCGAGTTTCGAGAGAAAGTTTCATCAGTGTACTCGCAACCTTAATATAAAAGTACAATTCGTACCCATAGTAGGAGACTGTTGGTAGATAAAACTGGGTTTATCAAAGTGTAATTTTAGCATGTGATGAGTATTTAGTGAAATCGATTTGGTCACTGCAGTTTTATTGAAATCATTTAAAGCAACTGAATATTCTTGCATCGAAATGTTTAGAATATTTAAAATATTAACAAACATCAATATTTTGTGTTACCATAAAGAGGAAAAGGCTTATCCAAAACCGGCCGACTGCAGTATATTATCAAGAGGTAGAAGCCGAAAGAATTGCAGATGATCGAGAATTTCATAGCACTCTACACCTTTGGCAGTAAATTGGAAATTGCTACAAAAAAGTATAAGATAATCTACTAGATTCTGGAAATATCGTGAAACGAAATTACCTATATAAGGGATGATAGGCCCACTGCGCAGAGTACGTTATTGTGACGGTTGGGTGATGTCATAGAAACTAGCGAATTGTGAATCCGCGCGAAAAGTATCTCCCTACGTATGTGTAAAATATTTAGGAGAGACGAGTAGTGCAAATTACTAAATTGGTGTCAATTTAAGGACGGTGCTCCGATTAAATTCATCTCCGTTGACTTTGGCGAAAATATTATAGAGTATCAATTAATTCTCATGCATGTTTAATGAAAGTTAAATATATGTAGTTGAATTGAAGTGTACTTGTATTCGTATGAAAAGACATTTGCAGTCATGATCTCATCTTCAGATTATATTTGAATTCGTAACCAGATTACGAATGCAAATGGTTAGATGGTGTTTTCTCGGTATTTTATAATATGAACCCCCGTAGTATTTGAGGTAGTAAGCCAATCATAACCACTTAGCAGAGTAATTACGCATGCACAAAGCCAGCTATTAAACATCTACCACATTCGGAAAATGTCCAAAAACGTCTGGAAACGACTGAAACATTCTCAGAAACACTAGAAATTTATAAAATAATCTAGAAGATTCAAAAAACTATCGTGTTTTGAGTAAAATGAGTGCCGCAAAGGTCATTGTTTATTTTAAATCAAGCGACAGATAATTAAGTAGAGTTCGCACTTTTGTGCGATAGTGAATAAAAATTTCTCAAAAATGTTTTACCCAGTGATAATAAAGAGATTTTGTAGACGAGTGATAAATCGCGATGTAGTGTAAATTGAAGAATAGTGTGATTATTTCGTATCAGTTGACTTTGTTCTTCTTCTTGGGTTTCAATCCGTGGGATTGGTTTACAGCAAAGCATATCTCCTTCTCCATTCCGCTCGGTCTCCGGCGATCCTCTTCAGCTTTGTGTAGGAGGCACAATTTATATCTTGGCACACTTGCTCAAGATATTCACGGCGAGGGCGCCTTCTGGCAATCTTTCTCTCTACCATTCCCTCCAGTACAGTAGACTTTGTGAATTTATTATAATAATTAACTACCAATTAATTAATCGTTGATTAAATTTTAGTACTTTCACGTGTCTCCCGTAACTGCGTCCCATAATTACGTCATGTAACACATATTATAAGATTTTGATTCACTTCCATTTTGGTTCCTGCTTCGAATGATCGATTTTCAATTTGAGAGAAATTACTCGATTTAAAATAAATTAAATAATAGTCATTGCCAGCACAGAAAACAATACATAAAAGTATGTAACAATTGAGCCCAAAAACAATTGCTCTTTTGAACGCTCCCACACATACGCCTCTGCGTGCACCCCAACCCCACATTGCTCAGGGCACAAACAGCGAAGGGCTATTAATCAAGAAATACCCAAAATCTGATAAGGGATGATGTGGACGGCTTAGCGGACCAGTTGCCAGTGCTTGGATTCTCAGCGTGCGCGTATCTCAGTAATAGTAAATTGATTTACGATTATCCAACGAGAGTACTTCTGAAAAGGTGGATACAACCTAGTTTAAAACGTGATTCTCGTTAAGGCTATATGCGTTATAAGTTCACGACTTAACGTTTAAACCGGACAAACTTACGTAACATTTCAATATTAACAAGACTTTTCAGTCGTTTACAGCTGAAAAATCTTGGGTTGGGGAGGAGATTTTTATGAATATTTTATAAACTGTGTATATATATAAATAATTTATAAATCGGTGTGGTTATATATAATTAAAAGTCGTTAAAACATTAAATTTTATTATGTAGTTCTTTGTGTTGTAGATATTAAGTGCTTGATGCCTTTTTATACCAGTAAGCATTAGCTGACTGGGGACTTCCCATTTTTTATTATTTAATATTATATTTGAAATTACTCTATTTCTATGTGTCTAAAATATTACTATAAATGTACAATAATTATTTCGTTCCAATTAATTTTATTTTATGTTTTATGGAAAAAACTTTGGATCGATTTTTAACCCTTTTCCCGTGATTTAATCGAGCTGAAACTTTGCAAGCAGACTCGTGGTGACGATCAAAAAGGTCTGTCAAATTTTCGTTAAAAAATAATAATAATTATAGTATAATGTTGGATTTTTAGAAATTTTAATGGTTTTTTCAAATTGGAATCATTACACAAGTTTGATTACTACCAATGGCGCCGGCGGCCCGATAACGTCACGAAATATTTAAAATTTGAATTACTCTGTCGGTAGGTATAATAGGTACTTCACTACGAGTTTCGAAAATTAATGACAATTGGTTCATAGATGACAGCACAGGTTTTTTGGGAAGAAATCAAATAATAAAGATATATTTTTATAGATTTTTGACATTTGTCTAGACATGTTTCATTTTGAATCAATGAATTATTACATGATGGTAAACTTAATTTACAAAGAAAGGCAGTAAAATAAAAACTTGGTTTTTATGGGTCAGTTTTTATGTATTTTTAATTTTGTCTTATACTTCCCAAGAATGTTACTTTTTTGCAAATTTTCTTATTAACATATGTATTTAGCGTGTATTTTCATATGATAAAATTTAGAGTCTATGATTAGTCTGTTATTTATTGTTCACAAGTGAAAAAAAGCAGTCAGTTCGCGATGCTCAGTCATGAGTTCACCAACTAGAAACTGATAAACATTTATTTATAAATATAAACAAAAAATTGTTTGGATTACAAGGAATAAATTTTTTAATAAAATCAGACGATCGTTCGTATAAAACGCAGAACCACCAGTCGTAAATAATCCCACTCGCAAAAATGCCAGCATTCCAAATATTAAAGAAATTCCTGGAAGGGTGTTTGATTTGGGTTCGATTGTTTGGGGATCTTTATTGTCGAAGTCAAACCAGAGCACTACAACTTTTAACTAGACGTAAAAGATAATAAATGATTGACCCGTAAACTTCGTGAACTTTTAAAGTATTTCGGATCGATAATGGCTTACAATAATGGATTATTCTTTGAGTTCTAGTTCTTATTAGAGTCGTTAGTTTTTATGTTCCTTTTCTCTGCATTTATACAAACGATTCCACGGGAAATAAAATATGGTAAAAAGTAAAGAATTTAAAGTCTTAGGAACTTTCAAATTTTACGTACATTTATTGCCCGGAAGAAGACTAAATATTTTCTTATAAAATTAAATATTCTTAATATGAGATCAGCTGTAATGATACCAGAAGCTACTAAAGAAATAGTTGTATAAGTATATAGACATTTTTCCACTAATATTATTAAATTCAAATATATTTGAAATATTTTGAACGAAAACTAAACTTCGTCTATTACAACTTAAAGAAATGGAGTTTAAATATCAAAGAGTAGTTTGTAGAAAGTTCTTCAAACTATCTTCTCGGTAACTACCAATAACTCGGTTATTTTTGTGCTGGCTTTCATGGCCTCGGTGTCAATAATTTGATGGGGTTTAAGAAGTGCTCTTATGTTATACATACATACTACTTACACCTACTGCAGCTTGTGTTGTTGCTTATTATTGTAATATCGTATGTGTACAGGGTTTAACAGAGCTGGTCCACAATACTTTATAGGTGGATTCCTGACTTGATTTATGAGTTGACAATTTTCAAGCAACCATGACCTAATATAAATCGTTATGGAGTTATGCATTATCAAATTTGGATTTTTTTCAATATTTTTGGCTTATTTTTTGAAAAACTTTAAACTATCATTACAGCAACTTACATCTAATATGAAAAATTCATTCAAGTCAAATTAAATGATAAAAACCTTCCAATTCCAATTGGATTTTTTCAGACTTTTTATTACTATATTTAAATTTTATTGAAACGATTGAATTTTTCGTAAACGATATAAGTTACTCTAATAATATTTCAATGTTTTGTTAAAAATAAGTGAGAAATATTGAAAAAAATGCATAACTCCAGAACTAATGATATTAGGTCATGGTTGCTTGAACATTTTCGACTCATAATCAAGGCAGAAATCCGTCTGTGAAATATTGTGGACTAGCTTTGTTACAACCACTATTTATTTATGTAAAAACACTAAAGGGAGTAAAATAAATAAATTACGTACCTGTACTATGTTTGATTTTCAGTTTTACTTCAGTTAGTAATTTTAATGCCCTAATTCAAATTGTTGTACAGAGAATTGT
This sequence comes from Agrypnia vestita, assembly GCA_016648135.1. Classification (NCBI taxonomy): domain Eukaryota; kingdom Metazoa; phylum Arthropoda; class Insecta; order Trichoptera; family Phryganeidae; genus Agrypnia; species Agrypnia vestita. The sequence goes on from JADDOH010006490.1 coordinate 19,229, forward strand.
ATTGTTATATGAGAATAGTGCCGTGTAGACTAGCGTAATGGCAGTATTAGCGATTGTGATCCTGTTGCTAAAATATTTATAAAAACAGCATAAATAACTTATTTATCAATAACAAATGTAGATAAATAGATTAAAATTATTAAATTGATCTGCAAATAAAACGGTTAAGTACATACTCAGACCTTGCAAATTATTATAATCATTTCATTATTGTGTCACATTTTAGATATTTAAAAAGCATTGCATTTTATTAACAATACTAACGAATTCCAAAATTAAAATATTTCCTTACATGTGCCGATGTGTGAGTAGCACGGTAACTAAACAATATTTTGGTGTGTGTGTATAAAAATAAAATAGAATAATACAACTCTTGTACCTATATATATATACATTTTCAATCTAACAAGTAAAATTTTTGAGTGGGAAAAATATATATAATATATAATATAATAAAATTTCATTCCTTTCCAGAAAACTTTAACACGTACGAACGATTTCAATAAAGAGCGTACTAATTGTACTAATTATTCATTGTTTCGCAGTATTTATTTAAAAATACGTTTTGCTAGATTTTTAAATATCGTCTTAAAATAATATGTAATAATCAAGATCATGTTATAGATGTCCCAAAGCTATTTTTTTTATATAGTATAATAGGTATGGAAGTCTTTTTGGGTGTTTATAGAACTTGATTCAAAGAGATCACTTTACATAACATAACGTTCACAAATTCCATCCATGAAAGACAACCATATCAATCAAATTTTGAGGAAGATGTCCCCCTTACGTCTATTTAAGGCACATTTTATTGCAGTGAAAGTATTTATTCTTGCGTAATCAAATCCCCACGTAAACAAAACAACAATTATTTTAAAAGATACTGTTTTTTTTAATTTCATTTGTATCTATGTATGTATATGTATACATTTACAAATGATCATGCATGCTGATTTATATTTACATATTTACTGTACACTGTTACCTAGATATGTATTAGATTTATATTTTATTGTAATAGGTGTAAACCGTTGAAATATAATAAATATATTGCACATCTTGTTTCATACGTGAGTTGAATTTTTACTACCGCCACCTGTGGTCGAAAATTAATAATTTATGATATCCTCCTGGGGATTAAACACAGTATTGTGTACGTGAAAAATTTGAATATACTTAAAATATTCTGGATTAAAATGAAGGGTGGTTTTTAAACGCGTATTTTATTTTTTACGTTTTTTTATAAAAAAATGCAATGCTTTCAAAAACTTTACAAAAAATATGAGGATCGCTGGTTTAGCATACGTGCGTCCACTTTAATGGATTTGCGAAATGGTCGTTGAGTTGCGCAGATAACGCCTGAAATCTGAAATGTGCCGCGGTACAAGCCTTTTTACATGTTCACGCAACAATAACAGTCGTCGATCTCCGACACGATAAAATTTTAATTAATTTTACTGCCCTAATCCCCGCCAGTCACTCGAGCGCTTTTCCAGTTTAATGTATTAAAGCTATGTTTCAATTTTAAAAAAGCCATCACTTCAGATTTTGGGGGGATGAGGAATGCTGACTACGTAATGGGATTCTACCCTTCTTTTTAATACGTGATACCTACCGCTATTTATTGAATAATCAACATGTTTCGGGGCCAATAGTCCTTTCATCAGGATACAAAATATACTAAAAATTATACTTGAAGTATAGACATTAACAAAAACTATATAAATATAAATATATGGGTGTTGAATAATCCTTGCATTGATATTTTTTTCCTTTTTTACATATTTTTGCTTAATTTAGTATTATAAGCATTAATAATTGCAATTTATTCAATAATATTTAATTATATTCAAGTTATTTACAGACAAGGGAAAATTAATTAATCTACTAAGCATAGAATGAAAACCTAACAAGTTGTAAGAATCCAGATTAGAAAAATTTGAAGAAATACTTCTGTATGTGTATAATTCTTATTGTATCATGACTACAGAATTTTTGAAGAAGAAGAATATTTTGATACAGAAAAGATTTTTTTTTACCAAAATATCAATGTTAATGCGGCTATACCGACTATTCTATACGTACAAGGGTTAGTGCTAATCACTTTGACACTTTTACGAACTATCTTATTGTAACGATTTTTTAATACATTATTCGTGAGAGAAAAAAATTTTGATAACAAAAATGATTTTAAAGCATTTTAAAAATATAATCCTTATTTTATCCAAATACCAAAGGCCTCGTATACAAAACTTATAAATGTGTCCGAAACATGGGTACTGACTAAGTAGAATGAGCGTGCAATGGACGTTTTGAAAGGAAAATTTTGAAGCTCACATTTAGGTCGCTTTTAGAAAATGAAATGTGGTGTAGACGGTACGACAACGAACCAAATAATTTGCCTAATGAAATAAGCATTTCTAAGTTTTATATTAAAATTTTATGAAGGTCGGATTTGGAGATCGGGTAGGACATAACAAAATGGCTCGAGAGGGGAGAAACTAAGATGAAGGGAGAATATCTTCAATGAAATGTCTTTCTTGGTTTGTTTTGTGTGTGTCCTGTCTGTTTGCATGTTAGAATCGAGTATTAGGCACGTGCGCAAACAGGACACATGGCTATATGTGTGTCTACACGTGGTGAAAAGGAATGTTTAAATACTCGCGCGCACGGGCGTGCGTACTTCTTTTCCTGAATCCTGTCGCTGTTAATACTTTGTGCAATAAATACTGACATTTTACTATGTGTTTTCTTGTTACGGATCACATGCAAGTTATTATCCAATCAGAGGTCGCGATTATCTGTAGATAAGACGCATCTAACTGAATGGAATACTGTAAGTGATATCACCCTAAGACCGGAGAGCCAGAATAGGTAGTAAGCCCCGTGGCTATAATATAATTTAATATATCTATAATATAATTTAATTTATTCTAATACTGGTTTAATTTTCTAGATAAATGTTGCGGTCCCGGATACGCCACGCCTCTTGACGCCTTCAAGTCAGGTTCGAGGGAGAAGCTGATGTACGTGGTATGTGTGCAGCCTAATATCCAAACTGGGAGGTCAGACTTCCTGGCTACTGTGGACGTGGATCCTCATTCCGGGACCTACAGTCAGGTGCGTTTCTATTTTACTATAAAATTCGTTTCTATTTATGTGGTCTGTTCCACATCAACCCTGATGATGGAGCCGACGTCGACCAAAGGAAGAATATCCCAGAAAATTACACGTTTTACAATTACGTAAGCCTACATAAGATTCTGAACGGCCGTGAAAACGTGAGAACATTTTTAATCCAAGTATACATAAAATTGGCTATGCGGCATCGGTTCTCTGTGCATTCTACCAACCGTATTCACCAAATTTTTCAAATATACTTTTTAGGACCCCGCGTGAAACAATGATTCTCCCTTTCTCCATGCCCATCGCTCTGGACTACCCCCGATATAAATATTGTTACAGGTTTGCGGCGGTGGGCGATGGAATGAAACATAAATTAAATAACGTTTTATTTTACACACAATTGATTCGCTATCGAGAGTATTCTGTACGCACGTAAGCACTCTGGTACTTTATCGCACGCCGCCAATATTTGTAATGAATCGCCTGCTCGATTTATCTGTGTTGCTCGGATTTCTAGTTTAAGTTTATCGAATAAAGTTATTTCTAGCATTTTTTATTTTATTCTAGAATGTTGGTTTATTAGAAAACTTCGATAATTTTTCGCAGTTATTTCTTAATTTTCGAATCTCGTGACAGTATTCGTAACATTCATTCTCCCTCATTCCCGGAAAGAATTGCATATATCGTTACATTCACTTTCCGTTTTAGGGCCTACGCAAGAGGTGCACCCTCCTCCCTTAACCTTTTAACATAGTACGAACCGCTCGATAACACAAATACAAATTAATTTAAATTTAAATACTCCTTCACATTATATTAAAAATATTTCATTTTAATCTTGTTAATCTGAAACACCTACCGAAAATTGTATTTATCGATTACCGATAGTCCGAATTTTATTTAAATTTATTATATTATTAAGTCATTATTTATTATTTTGAAGTTGTAATTTCGGTAACAATTATTTCATAATAATTTTGATAATTCAACAATACATAATAATTCATTAATAACAGTTAAACAAGAAATTAAATGTGTGAGTTTTATTTTGCTTGTTATCCACCAGTTTCTGCATAAAGTTATTATAATCCGTTTCATTTATTTTGAATTAAATAAAATATGCGAATTCAACTACCGTCTAGAGTCTAGACTATGATGGAATGAATGAGAATTAAAAAAAAACATAAAATTTTCCAGAAAAGCTAACAGATACGAGGGAAAGTAAAAGATGAAATACAGGTTTTGTTCTTAAATTTATTAACATAAATTCAAATTGTACATAATTTTTTTACGTAGTCAGTTCCCTTGTCAAAGCAATAGGTCTAGCAATCCACAATCTTGAGTATTCCTTATCTTGGTCTGGTCCTGCAATTGGTCTAGCAGTCCAAAATCTTGAGTATTCCTTGTCTTGGTCTGGTCCTGCAATTGGTCTAGCAGTCTACAATCTTGCATATCCCTTGTCAAAGCAAGATTGTGGACTGCAAAGTCAGAATGAATACTTTAACTGCCATATAAATGTGTCGTACACATACGCAAAGGGAGACATTCATCTGCTGTGTCCATGCCCCTCTCCTAAAGAAATAGTTGTTGTTGTTGTAGCCGGGCCTCGTGATCGAGAATCCTCTCGCCATTTTGACTTATTTGTTGTTGCTGCGCCTCTCACGAGCTTTACGATGGGAAAATAGCCCTATTCGAGAGGCGCACTCCCTCCCGCATATTTCACATAGGAAAAGTTATGATAATCATCACTGTATATATTTCATACTGTGATGAAATTTACCCTGCAAGTAACGAATTATGACGATACGTAATGGTAACGATCTTATCTTTTAGAAAATAGTGTATTTTTATATTCAAACATTTATGTTACCGAAGGTGCATGGGTTTTATTGTTACATTTTCTTCTGATATTTCCATAAACATTAAGATAATAAAAATTCCAGACAACCCTATTGAATAAAATATGTGCATGATAGATTCTTTGATGTAATGCGGTATGAGCCCCAGACTCACATTAATAACAGATATTTTGTGGGAGGCTAGAGTATACACTCTACAGTTTACTGGGTTAACAAGAATACATTAACCAGTAAATGAATGAGTGAACTCTATGTATCTAAATTAAATTGTGAATGTGTGTAGATTTATTTATATAAATAACGTTTAACAATAATATAGGATATAATAAACTGAATAATATAATTGTTAGGTTAGGGTTTTTTTTTGAAGTTGAGTTAATTTTTTTCCCTTGAATGATTTGTGAACCGTTGTTAAGACATATATGGATTAATCCTGGGTTAAGAATTAACACTATTCAGATTTTTTGGTTTTTATAACAATAGCTTTTAGGTATTTTATATAAACTTCCACCGTTCTTTCATTTCTCAGCACTTCCATAGGAACAGAGGGGTCAATGCTATACCAGTTGCACAGTTTTTCGATATAACACCTATTATGCGCAAGGGCTTTATAACATGTTCAGGAGTTGCGAACACGGAATACGTATCACATCAATATTCTTACTATTTTCAAACTAAGTTAAATGCTTGTGCTATGAATAAAGGACTAGCTGGAGTGAGGTTCGAATGGTTTCTATCAATAATGTGATTAGAAATTCCGAGAAGTTATTAATTTTTATGCTACATTGATATTTTAGCGCGGTTTGGCCGTTCTTTTTACTGGACAAAATTGCGCAAGTAATTTTGAATATTATGTGTGTAATATGAAGTTTAGTTAAGAGCAAATTCATCAATTTTAGCTTAAATTGTATCATCGTAAATCTATTCCTTATTCGGTAAGTTGAATAAGACCATAGCTTTTTCAATATTCAACTCAACGCAAAGCAAATCATCTTCACGTGACAAATTCCACTTGTTTACGGAGATCTGTTGTCTACAGGGGCGTAACAATTGAGGATCAGTTAGGGTAGATCTTTGCTCCAGGCCCATTGTTCAAAGATGCGCAACATTCTTAGAAATTTTGGAGTTCACGAATTTCACTCTCTATTGTCTATAAACAATTTTTTCCCGCATCACAATAGATACCGAACATCACTATCTATATAAAGGGATAAAATAGTTTAACAAATTCAATCATTAAAAAAATCCTATAAATAAAGAATGCCACAATATAAGCACAGTCTTAATGGTTATCAATATTTTGTATCTATTTGTTTCGCGGAACCAACCAAGAAATTTTTGAAACCATCCTCGTAAATTGCGTTAATTTAAAACAAAAATCATTAATCAATTAGAAAGACACACAGAAAAATCATATAAACAAAAAATATTTTGTCAGCAAAAATTTTGTTGTCGCATGTCGCCGTAAAACTATTTGTTTTCTTAGTAACAATAAATCATTTGTATGTTGTCGAGTTTTATAATTACGATTAATACTATGTTTATGTTTATCATCGTAAAATTTCTTTTTTGTTACAAAAAATATTTGATTGTGGATTAGCAAAATTTTACCCGCTTAAACAAATAGACGACATCTACCTCATTTCAGGGCCTAGCGCCAGAGGGAATTTTAATTTTACTTCTTGAATGAACGATTTATCACTTTGTGGTGACATATTTAATAATTGAATATAAAACACAACTTGGTTTACTCCACTATATTTCTTTACTCACTCAAAATGCCTCTTCATGTTATGGGAACGAAGTTCCTCAGGAGGTTACAATCTATCCTCCCGGTGTAGAGGCTTTTTATTCATATTTTATTGAAAAAAAATCGTGTTGTGTATACCAAGTTATGTTTTATATTTAATTTTAGTTTAAACCTGTGTTTTGTGTAGCTGCATTATTATTTTTTAATCAAGATTTTACATTTTTTAAATTAAGAACTTCAATTTTATTGTTAACTACTCTTAAAACAAGAAAAAAACAGTATCTTAAAGCTGGATAACATTGATAAATAAATTAGGTGAAAAACATTAACTTTGTTACCTCTTACTTTTGTTTATGTTTAATGTGAGTTCAATAATGTATTTATATTTTACTACATTAGTTATGTAAAAAAGAGAATCTCTCGAAACTTAAGTACTAAAATATAAATATATTTTTAATCTTACGTAGAGGTCACAAAATTAATGTTTTTCACCCAATTTAATGATCATCGTGAATAATCTCTACAATTTTAACGCCAAATCCATCAATAACACAATCAGTATATTAATTTTAATTTATATAACGGTATTAAAATGAATCGTGTTCGCTAAGATGAAAATATCAAAAAATGAAAATAAGTATTATTTTTCCATAATAATTTAATAAATATAAAAAAACATATTTGCAAACAGTATAGGTAATCCTTAAAATTTTGCAAGCGTCACGGGTGGTAAAAATGCCATGAAATTTTCACTGTCGCCGGATCAGGATTTTTCTTCTTCTGTGTACACAGTGCAGTGGGCAGAGTTTTTTTTATTGTATTTGTTTTTAAAAGAGATTGAAAATAATAATAATTTCATTGATAAATTTTCTAGTGGCATCTTCAGTAAACAGTTTTAATAGAGATCATTCTACGAAGAGTAATTTCGGACGAAAATTTAGTTATCTACTATTGAGCTGATTTTTTAAATGTTGTTACTCAAAGTCAGAAATAAAAAGAACTACACAAAATCGAAGATTTCCGGATAGTTTGAATCACTTTGAAAGATTTTGAAAAACCCTGGAAGTCTGTGGAATATACTTGAATTTACGGGAACGTTCCAGAAAACAAATACAAATAAACAACGCCATTGTTACGGGTCAGTCTAATTTTGATATTTAAGTTGACTTTTGGCGAAGTCATATGTAAAGGAGCGGGTGATCAAAACGAATTTCGAAACTCAGCCAGAGATAAAGTAACTGGGTACCTACTTGTGTGCGGAATATTCTCGACGGTGATTAGTGCGTTAGAAACGGCATAATATAAAGTATTCCATGGAAAATTCTCGAGAGACGATTAGTGCGAATTACAAAATTTTGTTGTAATTTATGTCTGGTGCATTATTTATTGTGTTTCGCTTGTCTCCCACTATTACATCACAATCCGTAATATTATGTTGAATTGAATTTGCAATATTTAAAAATTTAATAATTTCCCATTCTCGGTTTGGTATACGGACACGTGCACATATGCTATACAGAAATATATATTAACAATTAGTTGAGATAATATGTTCGCTCGTTCTATTAAAGTCACCATGCGGTGGTTTTACAGTGTAAATAGAATTTATATTGAGTTTTCTTGGTATATTTGTTAATTTATTCACGTTTGTGAGTATGGGTAGGGGGTGAAAAAACGTAATACGTTCTGAGCGCCTAAAATGAAATTACATCACAATTTTCTTACATGACCGAAAAATCTACGTCTTACGACCAAAGTCACCCTTATATATATACATATATATATATACAATTTCTATGTTATAAAGGGAAACATAATATTCTCTAGGTTTTTTAGAGTAAAGTAGATTTTAAACAAGTGAAACTTGGTATTTTGATAAAGTTTGTTTTACATATAGAACGCACTTATGTCATCCTTCAACGAAAAATACTGTCGTTTAAAATAAATCGATAAGATTTGGGTCCAATTGAAACTCGTGATTTCTCAGTCATAAAAGCTCGGTCATAAAATTTACTTTTTTTCATGGCAGTAAAAATTTTTAACATCACAAAATCTAAATCTTATAAATCCACATTATTATCTTTGATCACTTTTGTGTATTTTGGTATTTAATTTATTAAGTTAGCAAAATAATGGAATTTAAATTATATTTATCACCTTCAACTTCCAAACCAGTCTTCAGAGCCGAAAATGATTATTTCGCTTTTCGAAGAAACCTTTTTACGGCCTGATGTTATTCCCCGAGGAATGAAAAATTCTTCTTTTTACGACGCTAGAAATTTGGAAACTTTTACGAAAATTAAATCATAAACAATTTACAAAGCATTTCCTTTTTCTTTGCCATTTTTTTCTATAACAACATGCTTGACAACAATTTTAAGAATTCTTTGATGTTTCGAACAATAAGTTAGTACTGACTGAAACGTATCTTGGGTAAAAATGGATGCAATCTGTACTTATACCCACTTATCCACGATCATCAATAAAATTGTTTTAATGCACTTTCCTCTTAACTAAATATATATCTAACATTTTTTTTTTAATATGTCGTAGTAAAGGAATTGAGTTTTTTTTATAAAAAAATATTTTTATGATTTACCGAACAGTTTGGAATAGTCTGGAAAGAGCTGGCATGTACAAAATTATGTGGGAATATTCAAGAAAACAATTTAGGCAGCCCTCGTAGCAAAGTGGGTATGTCACTGGCTTCTCACATTGAGGGTGACTGATCCGTAATTTTTTTGTGGTGTTTTAAAAAGGCATACAAATATGAAGTATATAATCCAAAATTATTTATATGTAAACGCAAGGTAGTACAATTACAATAAGAACATTTATAATCATTTACAATTATTAAAAAATAATTGCAATATGCCGCCAAAGCTTGGATACAAACGTCTCGTTACATATTATTACGAGTATACACCATCGAGTATATGATTCAATTTAATAAAACAAATAGATACAAATAAAAACATTGTCACGGGACTTAGTTTTGGGAGACAATTGAAATCACTGGATATTAATGAACTAATTAACAAACCATCACACCGTTTCCCCGAAGGGGTAGGCAAAGGGGATTGAACGCCACACTCTTCTATCCTGGCACACCACTTTTTCTTCGGCCACATTCATACATCTTCTCATACAAGTTCCACGGTTGTTGCGGCTTTTAATTAGGATTAATTATTTTAATAAATTAACAAAGTTACTGGACACGAATTTGTCTCAGGAAGCAATCTCTAAACCTCACAATTTCATAATTTATCACTTTATTATCGCTGGGTAACACTTTCTCGAAAATTCTGTTTAATATCGCACGTAAGTATTCTCACTCTAAAAAATTTCTCTCGGTATTCCACGACTCACGACAACGCTCTGTTGCTAATATCGCGCCGGTAGAAATGTAAAAATAAACTTGAATGGCCCTGCCATAGCTTCGCCTTTTATAAGAAACACGTTGGCAAAAGCACCAAGCGGAACAGAGTAATATAAAAAGAAGGATGACATCACTAGGTGAAACAGAAAATGAAGCAGGTTTCACTGAAAAGGGTAAATGGCAGAAAAAAATACCGTAGATACACATAGATCATCGATGGATAAAGAAAATTTTTGAATGAACATCGACAAACTTTAGGAAATCTCAAGGTTTTTTAACCTCAAAATCTCAAACACCAGGAGCAGTGGGAGTAAATAGATTAGTGAATTAAAAATCCACTGCATACCCATGTCCGATTTCCCAAATCGGACCTACTAATTTGTCGCCAGGTTGGCATTTTTGGCAGAATGCTAAATGGCAACTATAGCACAGCAGCAAAATAGCATGGCTTAGCTTTTTTTTGAAATAGAGATGCGAGTACGGAATTCGTGTCACATCAATATTCTTACTATTTTCAAACTAAGCTAAAAGCTTCTGCTATGAAAATAGGATTAACTTGCTGGTTTGAAGTGAGGTTTGATCCCGCGACCTTTGGATCACGGGGTGACAGTCCTAACCACAAGATCAAAAAGGTACTTTTTTTTCGTTAAAATTGCAATTTTGAACAAAACATTGCGAGACAACAATATTAATGAGGATTGCAGCAACATAAGAGACATTACATAAAATAACCTTGCTGCTACGCACTAGGATGTGTAGTTTCTTTTAATTTTCGAATTTGATGATGGATCTTGCAATGGGATCCGAAACATTGGTCAGAGAGGGCAGATATCCAGATATAGACGTCTGAATATCCCAGAAAACTACACACAGAAAACGGAAAAATAAAACAATATTTTGAAGTGGATTGATTAGCTGATAATGATGATGAGTAAAATGATCCAGTTTGTTTTGTTAAACGAAACAAATTGTTGGGAAATAAATTAGCTCGCGCAGCGCCAGCTTACAAATGTCTCCCTCATAAAATCTTCAGAAGTGGCATATTATGTTAAAGGAAGAAGCCAGGATCTCGTCCCGAGGAAATCCATTAGATCGGGAGGCGACTCTTGAATGTATTTATCGGCCGATCGCTCCCCCGCCCCTACCATTAAATCTCGTCTGCTTTCTCTTTCTCCTTGAAGCGATGCCATCAATATCGAGACAGATTGATATGGAATATTATATACCTATCAATTCTGTCAGAAGTTTTACGTATCGCAGACAGTCTTCGACAAATTAGTACTCACGACACATTATAATAAAGCCGGCCGCACTTTGGATACGAATTATTACGTACGTATTCGTACGATTACTTTCGTACGTATTGGAGCGCGCACATTGATTGCGTCTTGCGTTGTCACAATCAAGTACTTTGCGTATTTCTCCAATGACGTTTGTGCCAAATGAATAATCTGTATCTTATGGAAAACTCTATTACGGCAGACGTAAATAATAACAAATTTCATGACTATCTATCTAATAGATTCACAAATGCTGGGGAGAATCGAAGTGCAACGAGAGCTCATAACATCGGAGAAATATTAAAAAGTTTTTTTGTTCGAAGTACATAATTATATCTCACCTTCATTAAACCAACAGGTACCTATCTTTTTAGTTCTTTAGAGATTCTCCGCCATGATCTGCGCTGATGGTCACGTAGTTGAATCACTTTGGTCCCACAAACATTTGTGGTCATGTGACAAATTGACGAAATTTTCAATATCCTTCGTACGAAATCGCAAAAATTTCCGAACAAATCCGAATCGTGTCGGACGTCGCATCTGTACGTGCGTACACGCACTAAATCGTGTACAGTGTGCGATGTTCAATACTACTTCGAAGGTCAGGAATGTACTTGCGTATTCGTACGTACACGTACTACTCAATTTCGTACGAAAACGCATCCAGTGTGCGGCCGGCGTAAGTCATTCTTTAATATACCCATTTACATGTATGCTGCAGTCAGATGGGAAATATTTTGAAAGCATCAATAATGATGTGACCACCAAAGCGACTTGCGCTCTTTCTGTAACAACTTTATGGACACAGCACTGCGTCCGTGAGGGTGGATAATACGGATGCAATATTTGAGCAAGAGTACGTCAAGCGTGCATGTTGTCGTCATTGCTCTAATATATACAGAGTACATCGTGAGGATTATTCTCAAAAAGTGGCACAAGAACATATCAACAAATATAAGATATGCTGTATATAATGCAGATGACATTAAGGGTCCACCAATATAGAAATATATCCGCAATAGAGGAAAGGAAGCATATTCGGAATACTATTGGTAATTCGGAATACCTCCAATATGAACGATATCTAACAAGTTAAATATTAATAATTCGGAATACGGAGGGTGAAGCAAATCTGGAATAATAATTCAAATACGGACTTCGTAGCAAAATTTGTGCAAAAAAAGCAAGAAATGGAATTTAAATATTAGTGCTGAAGCTATTAACTACTCTGCGTAGTAAAAAAAATAGTAGGTATGAAAAAAGGTAGTTTAATACTAGACGCGTACTAAATATAATGAATATACTGGATGCGAAACTGAAGATCATTACTGCAAATAATTAACAAAATCATTACATTCCATGATGTGAAAAGTGTATATAATTTTAAATTTGGTATTCCAAATTATATGCACATACACAACATGCACACGCACAACACACTTTTATTTTATTTTTTCAGTCTCTAATTTCCAGTCAGTCTTTTTGTTAGGATCCAGCATTCTCACCCATATAATTAAATGCTGCATATAACCCAATTATAATAATTCATGATTTCATTGCCTGTTGGTCCGTCCGTCCGCGTAACTTAGTGTAACATTCTAAACATTTTGATATTAAATTTTTTTTTCGAATAAAATTTTTTTTCCCTAAATCTTTTTTTACGATAATTTTTTTTGTAACATTTTTTATCGAACATTTTTTTTCCAATATTCTTTTAATGAAATATGGACATACTTTTCCTTTAGGAACTGACTTATATAAGTACCGTCATTTTTGATGGGTTACAGTTAGTATATAAATAAATGTTATAAGATTTTTCTTAATATTTACTCTGTCTGTGCTTTGTGAGTGCTTGTTTTGCCGTGGCTATTTTTGCATTATTTATTTTTCGAGGCGTAAATACATACGCGCGCTTCGAATGGGCTTCTTTGATGCTCGTATATCTATATAAAATGGTTACTCACATACCTATGTACACAAAACCTGTATAAAGAGAACCCGTAAATAATATGAATGCACTCGCACGAAAGCAGAACATATTTTTACCGTTGATATTTTACAGAGAGTAAACACTGTTTTTCAATTTAGAAATCTCGAACAGGGAATGGTAAGTTAAACGCATTACTGTCTGCGCGGGTACCGCGACCCGCGCGGCTCCCGCGTCCCCATACCTCCCCGTCACTCGTAAAGAAATCATTTGTCTTTCGAGACATTAAACGCATTTGAATCTGCAGAATTTGAAACGAAGAATTGTATTTTTCCGACCGTTGTCGTCTTCCCCGCACCCCCCCTGCCCGGCTCACCTTCCGCTATTCCCAAGAGAGAAGATTGATGCTTTGTTTTCCTTTTGGAAATGGTTTTTTTTATTTCCTTCGGTATTCATAAGCCACTCGGATGAAAAAGACAATGATTTCACGAGAACTGTACAAATACAATAAATATGAAGGATTCGTCTACGATATTAAAGAAGAGCTCTGAGCAGATTGAAGCCGATTGGGATTTATTTTACATGATTGCATGATATTCTATATATATATTTAAAGACGTGATATCGATTATGACAAATAAAATTATTATCCAATCATAAGTAGGTACTGCACACAGACTACCATAATATATAAAAAATGAACTAACGGAAATTTCTAGTACACGGTCTTGTTTCACGGTTGGTTCCAATACGTTTGATATGTTCAAAAAAACTTTTTTCTTTTAAAAAAAATAGAGATTTGTGTCGCATCAATATTTTTCGTGTTTTCAAACTAAGCTAACCGTTTGTTCTATTAAAATCCACCCTCCACCCTCTCCACTCGCTGTTAAAGTAAATTACTATATTCAGTGGAAAATTTGTAATTGGCATAATTTTAAAAACCAATATTTTATATTTGTTAAGATGTTGATTTGCTGTTAATTTTCCCCAAAATAAAATAAATAAATAAATAAAATAGGACTAACTTTGACCTAGAATGGGGCTTGAACTATCGAAAACTGTTTCACTAGGCGAGTGTCATAATCAACAAGCTACTTTTACTGCAATTGCTGCGAGCTTATAAATTTTTAATCAATTTTGAAAAGATAAAATTTAACACACTTTTGTACATCTTTTGTAAAAAATACATTGTGTTTACTTGGAGATTTAATTATGCAATAATAAATTTTTTATCCTTATTATGCATATGTCTTAAATATATGTGAGGAGGGACATACTTCCGCTGTGTCCCAGTCCTCTCTACTAAAGAAAGGCGTTTACTTAGATCGTTAAAAAAATTATACCCGTAAATAACTATGAAAATTGAAATGTTAATATTAAATAACTACTAAAATTGCTTATTTAAATTCTCTTCATGCACTGATGAAATTTAACACTGTGTTTTCTATGTTATTTTAATAAATTTATCAAGACGCTTTGATATCAAACCTTCTGAAAGACAAGACTTATCCATATGCCATCTTAATGAAGAAGGGGACCTATTTCTTCATTTACCAGACAGCTTATAAAGGCTAAAATTTAATTTCAAAAATGTATTTAATATGTCTTTAAAGTAAGCCTCAGGCATGAAATAAAACAATTTTAGATTTAACCCATACGTAGCCAGGGTATATTAAATCATAATTAATATTATTTTCATGTCTTAAACATTGACAATAAACATAGTTTATAATAAAATATCTGCTCTAATTTTTTCATTAACTGCATGTATACAGGCTATCACAAAAATGTATACTTCGAAAGATTATAAATTTAAGGTATATAATTATGTATTTCTTAGATAAAAACTAAAGTTAAAGACGATAGACGTAGATTTTTTTTAGTTATCGCAAGATACTATATCAAGGTATTTGTGGCCACTAGCAGTGTACCAAAACACCGTTTGTGGATCTCTTCATAAACAGTACAACATCAGACATTCTTCTTCTTCTTGTAGTGCCTTCTCCTATCGGATTCCGGCGATCATTTTGGCGATTACGACTCTATTCACCGCTGCCGCCGCAGGGAACAACTCAGTCGAGTTACACTTATACCAGTCCCTCAAGTTACGCAGCCACGAGATGCGGTGTCTTCCTACACTTTTTTTACTACTTATTTTCCCCTGGGTGATGATTTGGTTTAGACTATATAAAGTGGTCTTTCCATAATATGTTCGAGATACTCAAGGTTTCTTATCTTGATAGTTTGCAGCACTTTTTAGTCTTTTTTTATACTCCGAAGGACTTCATCATTCGTCATACTCTCCACCCAGGAAACTTTGAATATGCATCTATAAAGTCACATCTCAAGAGCCTCGATTTTGCGGAGTAGTTTTTCTTCAATGGAAGAATTTAGAAGAATGCTTGTAAATCTTTTTTGTTTAAAATATACAACGATATTTAGTAACTTGTAGACTCTAAAAGTGTGCAAGTAGGTGTATATTTCTGGGATAATTTATTTGTATAATCATAGATGTAATGTATAGTAATTATGTAATAATATAGTCAAGTAAATATAAAAATGTATAAAAAGAATAAAAGATAGGAGGATGACTTTTTTGCAATGTACAACGAGTGACGAATCGTGAATTTTGAATCAGAGATGATAAATAATAAATCATAATTTTGAGCCAGAGTTGAATGGGTGTGAGGGAAAACAAATATGTGTCGATTTTGACGATTGTCTTTTCTGAAATTTCAGATGCGGAAAGTCATAAAAAAAAGTCATAAAGAAGGTAATAAATAGCCTTTTCGACTGAACTGTAATCGAAAATGGTGCTAGGAAATTATTTTTTACATTCATTTTAACAAAATGATAATTCACAGACTTGGCGATGAACCTGAAATATCTGTATTCTTTTGGACTAAAAAATGTTAATTAGATATAATATTCATAATGCATTATCGGATTTAAAAAAAATAAAAAATATATATATATATATGTTATAATGAAGGTTTTCACGGGTGTTAGAAATGTTAGTATTCATTTCTTTGGGGGTAACCCGCGTCAAAATCTGGTCCTCAGAAGGACCATTCGTCAACCGACGTTTCGCCTGAATCACAACAGGCATCTTTAGGTTGCTTGTTAATAAATTTCCGTCACGAGGGGCAGTGCGAACACGTCCGTTCGTATCGGAAGCTTATTACCAAGTGAGGTCTGGTAAGTTAAAGTCTAAATTTGGGTACTGTGGTCATTATTGGCCTTAATGATTTTCGGGAATTTTGTATTAAATAATGGGTGTTCCCGGCCGTTGCTGGCCTTAATGGCGTTTGTTTGGCTCCTTGTGATGCGCTTTGTACTTGATGTTGCTTCTATTGTATCGGTGGTTATATTTAATTGATTTTTGCGTGCTAATATATTATTTTTATTTTTACTAAGAAATCTACTGTTGAATAAAATGCTTGCTTGAATAAAGCAACTCAGTTCAATATTCGCACATAGAAAAGCTTCTTGCCCACCACCAGGTAATTATTTATTATTGCTGGTATCACTAACGCTGGTAATACTGCGCTCGCTCTGTTGCTTATATCGCGTGGGTTAACCGTCACGGATGACTGACCCGGCGTCGCGTAACGCTCTAGTATTTATAGGAAACACCACCTTTTAGATGCTTCGAGACTCTTGTTGAACTTTCCAGAGATTACGTTGATTAGGTGAGATTGCCTAGATTGTAGAACATTCTAGACGATTCCAAAGTGTTGCTGTCAGTATGACGGAACCTCTCCCATTTTTTAACATCTCGTGACAGTAAAAATACTTTATTTGAACTGAAATTCTTTCGTAACTAAAACGAGCACATAAGTAGTAAATAAAATAATTTTATTATTTCATGATAAATTAAAAAAAAATTGAAAAAGAGACACTAATTGTACTAGGGTAAAAGATAAATTTTTGGTACAATGAGACCTGTTTAACATCAGTTTAATACATTTATTTTAAAATCTTTTTTTAGTAATATTGTGATTTTTGTTTTTAAATCTTTTTTTTTTCATAACATATCATGAACTAACTTAAGTGATATTTTCAATGAAACTATAAAAAACATATTTCTACCTAAAAATTTGTTCATACCACGAGTTAATATTTTTAAAATAGATATATGAACACGGAATGCGTTAACGTACGTATACTTACTGTTTACAAATTAAGCTAATATGGCTTGTTCTATGAAAATAGGAGTAACTTGCTAGTCTGCTGGAGAGTTGCTCGAACCACCGATCACTGGGTCACAATATCCTAACCACTAGACCTAGCTACTTCATGTTACCTATACATCTTAATACTACACATATATTTATTTAAAAAAAAAGTTTTTTTTTCTATTATTTCTATTTTTCTATTATTATTATATTAATGTTAATTTCAATTCCATTTAATATTTTTTAAATCTAGTAAGCTTAATCTGTTGAAATCAGATTTGAGAATGTTGGTGCAATAAAAATTGTGTAATTTGAATACTTTCGGGAATTTAAATATATTTTTATTCAAATGTGCAAATTTATTTCAGTGTCAAAATGATATTGCACAAGAAAAAATTACTCAGTATAAAAATTACGAATTTTCAAATTTAGTTCAAATTTTTATAATTAATTTCATGTTGGTAAAAAATGTTAGATTTTTTAAAAATTTGAAATTTTGAATGTGTTTAATTTTTTCTTACCCTTTTGTAAAAGTATTTTATCGTGTGTAATTTAATCAAATAACTCTCGATTTTGTATATGTTAGCTTAAAACAAGCACTGCTTAGTGGGGTAAACTCCGAACTGCAGTAAATAGTGTTTGCCTTAAGTTCATTGAATGCATATTGCATATATTTCCTCATGCGTCTAAGGTGTAAAGCAACCCTGATGAACTAGCGTTTGCAGGAGGCAGCCCTTACAAAATGCGCTCGGCGACGTGACGTCGCAACTTGTCGCGTCCTTTGGGTTGGCTCTCAGTGAAGTAACATGTTGCCAAGTTATTTCACTTTTTGACGCCGCGCAAAATAGCGCTCTTTAGGGGCCTATTAAAACTTTCATTGTATTTAGGTCACATTAATAGTGTATATTAAAATCAGTATAAGATCTTATTTTTCTTTTTCTTCGTCCTCATCTCCTTTACCCTAATCGAGTTATGGGACTATCACTTGGATGGCACTCTTCCTCCACTCTCTGTCCTATACTAGGTCGGTTATTTGATGCCATCTCCTTTGGCAATAACGCTTTCTTTCCTCTGGTACTGATGAACATCTGTTTAGGCGATCTTTCGTTTCCCATACGGAGGATATGTGTCGTTGACTATTAAAATATGTATACCCAACTAACATTTTTGTTTTTGTTAGATTTGAATCTATATACGAATGTACGTAGTCTATGAAGTTATTGCTTGTTAAAATTAGCTTATCCATATTATAAACAAGATGTGAAAGTGTTTTATTTAATTTGCCAGATAAGTAGTTCATTCAGTCAGGTAGGTTTTGATTTTCAAGTTCTCATATATTGAAGTCAATTTATCTGAGATTTTTCAATTTGGAGCGCCAGCTCTGGTCCTCTGATTCCAAATCCTCTGATCCTAGATCCTAAAATACTATGATCCCAGATCTGATAAAATCCTGATGGTCTTCGGCATATCATCTCTGGAGCCTTCGTTCTCTACAGATTTTTCTCTGTCAGTATCCCAAATTGATTGTCATTGGTGGTAGGGATACTGCTTGTTTTTTCTAGTCTTTTCAGTATCTCTGTTTTTCTAATTGCTGAGCCTTAGAATGATCTTACATCGCCGCTAGCTAATCTTATAATAGCTTATCCATTTCTTCATCCTATCGCGTGTTATTTGAGAACTTACTTACTATTTTGTTTTTATTATTTTACATTAAAAGTAAATCTAGTAGGCTGGTTTTTTGGACGACAATCAAATACCCACATCTTGGTTACTGGCTAACCGTCAGTAAATAGTAATTTTATAGTTAGTCATATAAATTTATTTTTTAAATGAAATCACACTTTTATTACGCAGTTAAGAACTTTAGAACGCAGTTAATTCATAGTTATAAATAATATATTATTTGTTAAATTTAATGTTACACTTCACATTTATGTAGGTATATAATTCGTATGCAATGCAATTTATTAACAACATTTTATATACCTATCTTTGTTCTGTCATGAAATCTTTAAATGCTCTGTAAAATATTTTTTAAAAGTTGAATTATTTATAAATATGTAATTAATCAATCGTAAAAAATCTTAGTCACTGGTTACTAGAACTGGATCTCAAAACTTTCTCTTGCTGGAAGAATGCACTATTTTCAACAGATAGATTTTATTTAAAGTGATGATTTTGATTTGTTTTAAATATGAGTAAATTGAAGACATATTTTAAAATATGTACAGAAACGCAATATCAGCAAGCGTCAAAATTGCGTCTATCAAATTAAAAAGCGCCATGGACTGGCTTTACCCTCATTTTAACGAAATATGTCTACATATTAAGTACATAGTGTCCCTGTTCGCGACACAAAGACACATTTTCCGCACAAAATGACTTCGGCGCTTTCAGTCGCCGTGTAAAAATGTAGGAGCAGTGAATTATCTACGTCAGCGTTATTATTAAGACTTCAATAATAAGGAAAGTTAATATCCTCCCCGCGCAGCTTCGCGACAACATCATACCGCGTGTCACTCGGTACCCCGCTCTCCTCAATCTTTGCGGGAACATTTTTCAATTTAATATAATATTTAATACTTTAAAAAAAGGATATTTATAATAATAATGTTATGTAACAATATTTTTTTTCATATTACTTAGATAAAATACATATATTTTTTTAGTAATAAATTCTCTCATGAAGTGAGAAGCTCGCTTGCCCCGCATTTTAGCAAACATCGTCAGGATTGCCCCGCAACAAACGGCCGACTACGCGACGCTGAACTTGACAATTTTTTTTTCCATAATTACATTGTTTTCTATGTAAGTATACAAAGTTAATAATTATTTTTTATTGATAAATAAGCAAAATGATTTTTTTTTTGTATACATAATTGATAAATGTAAAAATACATTTTTGGACATGACTTCTGTAAGTGGATATACGTATTCATAAACAATACAAGGTTTGCTTATTTTTAAGTTGACTTTTCGCATAAAACGAAAATTAAACATAATAAAATAATTATATAAAAATGTCGAGATCATGTTATTTGGTGAAGCGACCCGTGTGTGTTGAGCCGCGCGGTGATTTCTTGTCACTCTAATGATCTAAAGTTGTAATTCCATTAAGTTACGGACCGACACACAGAAAACGAAAATATTATATTTAGATAGATTTCTTGTATATCTTGTATATGTATATTATTGTTGAACAAATAATAATTTACAAGTATGATGGCAAGAAATAATTCATGATGACGCTTTATTTTATCGCTCTGGATCTCAGGAGCGTCGGTGAAGGCTTTAAATGCGTCTTCTAATACATTATCCTTTTATTTTTTTCTACATTCCTTAAACCCCCGATATTGCTCCACTCGAAAATGTTTTATTTATCTCTCCATGACTTGGAACACCATTCATTGCCCTAGCCTTATAAAATGTCCGACAAAAGAT
The DNA here is from genome assembly GCA_016648135.1 of Agrypnia vestita. NCBI lineage: Eukaryota > Metazoa > Arthropoda > Insecta > Trichoptera > Phryganeidae > Agrypnia > Agrypnia vestita. The sequence continues at coordinate 40,169 of JADDOH010006490.1, forward strand.
CTTTACAATCCAATTATTTAGATCTTGTATTATTCGTTGTATCCTCAGTAAAGGCCGTCTTGCAGAATTTACTGCTTCATTAAAGTTGTGAGTAAATCTTTACTCCGGCGCCTATAAATTTCATTATTCATGATAAGATAATTTATTGGCGTTCAGATTTCGCAAAATTTCTGATGAAAATAGAAAATAATGAATATATTGATAAGATACTGAAAATGACTGCCCTTTAAATAGATTTCTGTGAAAAATTTGCAGAAGATAATTCGTTTTTAAAATGTCTGAGTTAACGCCGAAGCTTGAATCCAAAACATTTCTATTACCGGTTGACTTATTTTTCAACGACACAACGGCAACACAATTTTATTAAATATGCGTTAGATTTATTATTTGCTTTCTTTTAAGTGAAGCATTTTTTATTAAATTCATAAAGACATGTTTACTTACCTTTTGCCGAGAAACGATGTAAACTGAAATATCTACAATTTCATCACGGAATAACATGCTACAAAGTATTTCCGAATTCCTTGTAATAAATATGTCATAACAACATCGAAACATCGAGAATGGCCTATAACATTCTAAGGTAATCTACAACCTTCGGGAAACGCCTAAAATTTCTAGAAACGCCTGGAACAGCCGATAAGCGACGATTACCTTCTCCTAAACACTCAAATAGTCTAGAAAATACGTAAATGCCAGCATTTTGGGTATAAATACGGCGCCAGCCACGGCGCAAGAGTTGTGTTCGGTACGAAATCGGCCGCGAAGTACGAGCAAAACAATGCCCGGTGTGGCCAGTAATCGAAGCTATAAATAAATAAAATAATGGAGCTATGCAATAATTGCCATTGAAAATAAATGCGATAAATACTACGAGCGAGAAGTGAATAGAATATTCTAGTAAATGTTGAAAACGTACCTATTACCCAGCGATAATAAAGTGTTTATTTACTAGTAATATACTGCGAAAAAGTGTTATTTAAATAATAGTGTGAAGTTTAATTCGTTTTATGTAACTTTGTACATTGAATAATAAATTAATTAATTAATCGCTAGTTTCCAGTGTTTTCATTCATTCCTCCCTAGCCACGACACGTGAAAATATTGTCACGATATGGTTGAAGCAGAAAAAATTGCACGTAATTAAGGATTTTACACCATTCTACAACTTAAATGGAAATTATACAAAAGTGGAAATAATTAAAAATTAAAAATCAAGCACAATATATCACCTCCGCGAAATTATTAACACGTCTCCCTATAAATACGTTTGACAGGTGACACGGATAAAGTTAAAGCGATTATTCAGTGTGACCAAGCGACAATAAATTGAGAGAATACCTGACGGGCGACTTGAGGACGGATTCTGACCAACGATAAAGTACCTACCGACGCGCGACGTCTGAGAAGTGTTCCATAGTAGTCAGAGTAATACAGACGACGTGAATCAGAATTTCAAGAAATGAGTAGAAAATTTTCAAGTGACCAGTGTGAGTTAAAGAACTGTGCTCCGATTTAATTCGTGTCCAGTCACTTTATGTAATAAAAAAACTTTAATTAATTTCTAGAGCTTCATTTGCCTCCCATAGGCACGATATTGTGACAAAATGTTAAGGTGATGAAACAAAAACGGATATATTTATTTTATATATGTAGGTAAAACAAACAAAATATTTTACACGATTTTTACGATTTTATTTATAGTTGTGTAGAGGCTCGATTCTCAACGTTTCAGTAGACTTAAATAGTCAAGGATGCCATGCCAAGGGCGTACTGAATGTCTGTAATATAAAAATAAAATCTTTTATCTACACTTGAATATATTATTAATGGAATCTCCATATACGCACAAATCCTTCACACACAAGCCAGCAGGATCAAGACTAAGAAGAAGACTAAGATGGACATGAGCAGATAATGTCAAGACGACACTGTAAGACGTAGCCCAGTAGACTGAACCACCACGGGGATGTAAGAGATTGATGGCACTCTATTATGACTGCGGTTACGGACATACTATGGTTTCCGAGTCCCACGAGCTTACCGGAGGACTATAATAATTATAATTAAAATATTTATATTGCTACGGGGCGTGGCTATGGGAGGCAAATGAAACACTAATACTTAATTAAAGTTTTTATTAATTTCACAATAAGTCACTGGATACCAATTAAATTGGAGCACTTAAATTAATATATCACTTTAGAGAATATTCTGTTCAATGTTGCACGTAGGTACACCGCCCGAATATTTGTCACTCGGTTAAATACGTACTGATCACACTAGTCTCACACGTCTCTAGTAATGTCACACACGTTGAAGTCAAAACAAAGACTGTGCCGCAGTAGCCGGCCAGTCTCCTTTTATAGATAAATGTCGCGTCGCGATGTTTCGGGAATTTTCTTCACATTTCTAGCGGTTATTCGACTTTTTCGGTGTTTGCGATAATGTTTTAGTCGATTCCAGAGTGTTAAGGAGTGTTCGAGAGATTTCGATAGTGCGTAATTTCTTCGGATTCTACCATATCCTTACAAAATATTTAATTTTAACGTCTCATATCAATAAATAAATTTTATAATGGTCCATAATTCTATTAAATTCTTTTTTCAATACTTACAATCAAATTTCTTACTCACACACGAAGATAAAATTTCTAGAACTCGTCAATACAAAATATATAATTTGATTTAAGAAATACTTTTTTAAATTGAATCACGTTCAGTAACAAAGAAATAAAATAAGCTGAAAGGTTTAATGACGGCGTAGATAAAGTCGTTTTTCTGCTCAATCACTCTATTTATTTTTGGATTATACTGTATTTATTTTTCGTGAATTAATCTTTATTTATTTTACTGTAGGATAAGTGACTTTTAATCCGTTCTAAACACCCGACGTAAAGAATTCTGTGATAAGGCTAGATTGAAAAGCTCTGCCCCGCACGATATTATATTTACGTTAGGCTTAAGCCAGGGTTGCCGGTTCTAACAAAATGCGTTAATCCCGGGGAAATCCCGGGAAAAAATAAGATTAGCCCATTTTTTTTTCTTAACAGCGTTTTAATGTTTCTTCTGTATTAAGGTACAATAAAACAATTACACTCGTTAAAAACTCGTTTTGTTTGAATTGCTTACTTTATATTTGTATAGATAATTGTGTTATTTTAAACAAATAATTCTACGTATTGTCATGTGTCGTGGCTAGAGAGAAATGAATGAAAACACTGGAAATTAATAAGCGATTTATTAAATAATGATTAATAAACTATTCAATGTACAAAATAACATAAAATGAACTAAACTTAACGTTATCCTCTAAATCGCACTATTTTGCAATATATTTATATCGTAAATATCATAAATAAATATTTTATTATCGCTGGTATTACAGAATATTCCTTCTCGCAAGTATTATTTATTTCGCCAAACAGGTAAGTATTTCGCTCTGATTTATCGCTCCGACTGGCTTGGCCGTCGTTTCTCGCGGCTGGCGCGCATTTCACACCAAATCCACCTGTCAAACATGACTACTATCCGCGTCGCTGCCGGCACCGTATTTGAATCCGAATGCTGGTACTTTCATACTTTCTGGATCATTCTAGTGTTTAGGAGACGGTCCTTATCGCTTCTAGACTTTTCCAGGTGTTTCTAGACGTTTATAGACGATTCCTGAAGGCCACAGATCACCTCATATTGATATATGCCGTTCTCGATGTTTCGATTGTGTCATGACATTCACAAGGAATTCGGGCAGTGCGTAAATTCTCTTTAGCATGCCATTCCGTAACAATATTTCAAGAGATATTTTCTACTGCAAAAAAGTAAGAAATAATTCACACTCACCCAACATTGCTCAGGCTACATAGACTCGGCAATCAGTACTGTGAATTCGTAGATACATTTCACGAAAATATTCACGGCCGATACTCTTCCATATATGTGCGATATTTTAAGCTAACGTTTCAGATCCTGTTAAAAAGTCTACATTAGCTATGATGACCCTGCAATAATATTTGAAGCATCGTATACGCAAGATAGAATATCCAAAAATATTTAACTAGAATACTTAATAATGGCTTGACTACGTTTAAGTGAAACCTGCTGTCTATTTTGAGATGTTCATAGTTTTATGATAAAAAAATCTGTTTAATTTAAATAACATGTATTGGTATATTCCTTTGACAGAAATGTGTATAAGTGTATACACTTTATGACTGTAAGTTATCAAAATTGAATCTTTTAGTCTAATGTACTTTGTATCGCATAAATAAAAAAAGAAGTGATTTTGAAAGAAGCATTTTTTACATCTATTGCGGACAGGTTGAGACTTTAATGGCAGGTAATACTAGGCTTGATGTTTGCTTCTACTATAGATCTGAGCAAAATCTCTTCATTTGAAAAACCTATGTACAATCATAAATAGGTTTTCAACCGAATTGAACTTCTTCCAACAGGTTGTGTAAGCCGATTTTCTTAAAACCTTCGGTATGCCGGTTAATTTCAGATATGAAAATTAACTATAAAGCTACAAGTATGATAAGGAGATATAATATTTCTAAGACTTTAGTTTTTGAAGATGTCTTCAGAGATTTAGAAATAGTCCTCAATGAAGATAACGAAGAAGATTTGATTTCTCTGATAAAATCGACCCGAATAAAAATTTCAAAAAAACATGGCGATGTATAAACAGAACTAACACGCAGTTGTCAGAAATGTACCCAAGTAGTGTGAGGAAGAAGGATGGCGTACGGAAAACTCACCCTGTCTATGTTATTAGCAAGTTTGCCTACCTGTATTTTGAACAGAAACCTAAAGAGTAATAATGCAAATTATGATACGATTGAAGGGTGTTGAAGAGACAGATATTGAACCTTATACATAATTGATATTTAGTTACTGCGTATCGTAATTGTTAGGATTTGTTTGATTTTGAATTGTACTGGTTGGTGTACAAATCGAATTCAGACGCCTCTGAATCTTCAAGAGCTCTGTATTCCGGAAAACTAGACGTTTGACTTTGGGTTCAGCTGCAGGAACAGTTGTAGAACTGATCGACTGAATTATTGCAATACTACGTTTGGTGAAAGGGGCATTTGCGGTGGTACGGAAATCTTCGCCCTCCATAATACAGAACAGTGCATCACAGACATTGTTTAAAAAAAATGTCAATGTACCTTTTTAAGTAAGTAAATTCGCAATTTTAAATGCAGTTTTTATGTAAAGGGCCCATGATGTAATTTGTTATATGAAAAAATCATTATAAAAATTATCAATATTATTATTTTTAGATGAATTTGTAAAAAACTAATTGCATTTTATAATAATTGCTGTGGATCTTTATTCCAGCCAATTTTCTTGATTAAAAATATTTCATTTACCCTTCCCGGCATTTGTAGCTAGAACCCTCCCTGCGCGAGGCTGCCAGTAGCTCGCTCCTTACCCTCAGCTTATGTTTATCGGCTTAACGGTCCAACGTATAAGAAATACCGTCCGGGCCCGAGCTTTCTACAGGAAGTAAATACCCTATCAACGAAAGCTTTTAAACACTGATGCCGCGTAAGCTTAGCGCCAAACAGAAGTAGCTTTTGAAAATACACGTACAGACATTCTATAAATACGTACAATTATTATAAACCTACTCACAACACGTTTTCTGGCCTCGAAAATTTTTATCTTATTTTGGGAACGCAGCTAAAAGAAATTTTCTCCGAATTAAATGTGAAGTTTTTCTTTGGACGATGGATTACTAAATTCGTTTATATTGAAAACCATTCCCGCACTATGTTAAATTTTTTTGTGTATCGTTAATTAATGAAGTAGTTAATTAACTTACATAATTATCAGTTTCACAACTGGAGAAGGAATAAAAATGTTGAATTTGTGGTTGTTGTGGATATTGTTACAGAATCATAGTAGATATTTTCTTCCAACGATTGTATTTAAATGTTATAAAATATTGTCACAAGACTGTAGAAATAGAAAGAGCTGCATATAATTGAGGACTTTACAGCACTCTACACGCTTTACATTAAATTGGAAGGGTACACGAAATACTGAAATACGCTGGAATAAATCAGAACCTTTTCGAATATTCAAGAGTCGTGCGGCAACAAAATTTATTGACAACAAAGAAAAACCATAGAAACCATAGATTCCAGTGCGGATACTGCCAGCGATAAAGTACTAACCGACAATTAAGAAGTGTATGTGGTAACCAGAGCGATACAAACAACGTGAATCAGAATTTATAGATAAAAGTGGAAGATTCTCGAGTGACTAGTGTGAGATTTAGTGAGAATTACAGAATAGATCTCCAGTTAAATTCGTGTTTGGTTATTTTAGTTAATTAATAAAAATTAACTTAATTTCAAGTGTTTGATTTGTCTCACACCGCCATGATCCCGTGATAAAATTATAAAAATGTCAAACATTATATGTTTTTGTCACTAAATTAATGAATGATATTTTACAAGAATTTGCATTCGTATAGAAAGTTGGTTTCAGAGGTGTACGCAATATTTTACATAAAAAATTTAAATGCCTACGCTCTTTTAGCTGTTAAATTTATTCATACGAGTTATTTCGGGAGTTGATTTGGGAAAGGTAATAAATATTATGAGTTTTATTCCTTAAAAAAAATATTGCGTCTATGTTCTGAATATAAATATTGGATAAAATACTTAAAAATAATTGTTCGAATATTTTCTATGGAAATTCATTAGTAAATTTGTTAAGGGATATTAATTCAAAAACACTAATTTATTTCACTGAATATTGTATTTATGTTATTACGTTTTCGAGAGACAAAGTCTCATTATCAATAAGGATTTCAACCAAAATTAAAACAGTTACAGACGATAATTATGGTGATAGGGTGTCGGTTAGGGTGTCGGTGTAAGTGGAGTTAGAATGGATAGGAGTGAAGATGTTATGGGTGGTATTTGAATTTTTATTATGTTTTTATTGGTGTACGGAAAATTGCTGACCAATAAAGTTGCTGGTCCACAATTGCTCGTCAGCAAAGTTGCTCGCCACTTGCGTAACAGGATGTTTTGGTATTTTTTTACATTAATAGAGATTAAGAAACACATTGATTGAAAAACATACATATATTTTTAATTATTATTTACAAACAATTGTTGTCAACTAAAAAAATTCACAAAGGTTAGGTTAGGTTATCTGGTGGCGAGTAATCTTATTTGTTATTTGCCTTATTATTATAAATTTCAAAGTCCTTTATTATGTCCAACTTTTTTCCATTAGCGTAACTATGTAAGATAATTAAAGTACTATTATTAAAGGAAAGACAGTCCCTTTTCCGTGATCTCCCATTTATGAATTTAAATTGAAGTTTCTTATCGCTCTCTTATGTTTTCCTAATCCATTTTTTACATAAAATAATTACATTAAATAAAATATAGACTAAAATGAAATAGCGTTTTTCAATTCGTATAAGTAAACAAATGCTTAAAAATAAATTCGCTTTTATAAATAATGTTCCGTTGATTAAATCATTTGTAATTTCACCTTTAAAGTATTTTCCTCACTGAGTACGATCCTGAGCACCTAAGCTCGCAAACTAAATACTTAGCACAAGTCAAAAGAGAAGTAGAACACGATATAGAATTTCACGACTTCCTGGCTCCGTAGCTGCCCCGTGAACGTCGACTGCGACGACGTTTTGAAACGTGAAGACTCAGTCTTGAATAGAGCTCTCGCCGTTTTTCACCCCCGTTCGTATTTCTTTGTCGCCTTTGCAAATCGAATCAACCCCCGCCAACTGGGGTGACTCGGATAGCATCGATGCTCTGTTTAGCTCTCTCAATATACCCTCTTCCTTTTATATTTTACGCATTTTTAAAAAGGGGTGTCCCTCCCTGTTTATATCTCGCGCGTTCAGCGCTTGGTTGGCAATGAAATGCAAAATAAGCGTTTTAGTATTGTACATTACTAAAATAGAATTGCTTCGGCCTTCAAAAATAAAATAAACAGTAAAATTTAAAATTATGGTCATATTTAACCGAAAATTTTATACATCTAATTTATGAACTTGGTCAGTTATCTGCTTGCTCAAGTTTATATATCAAAAAGACATAATGTCATTGAAATATTCTTTGCACGTATTCTTTCTTTCTTTTTTTATCGATTTTATCGATTGGTGAAATATGGATTAATTTTAAAATTTATTAAATAAGCAAAAAAATTTAATTAAAAAACTCAACGTCCAAACTGTTCTGTCTCTACAATCCCTGATGAACCTTAGCTTCTTTAAAAGTCATCTTCATTGTTTCAATGTACTCAATTACAAAAAATAGCATAAATCTTTTTCTTATATTATTTCCTTCTCGTAAACTCGGTACAGCAGCTCCGATGCAGCGTGCAGATCAGAGCTACAGCTCTCAATGGTATTTTATATTGTTTATCGCTCATATGTTTATCGCACATCCCATATATGTAGTTAGTCATAAAAATAGAAACAAAACTGTAACGAAAACAAAAAAAGCTGCTTTTATTATTCGCTGTAGAAGGTTTTTTATTTATAAATAGGTACACTAATGGTTGAAGTTTACACGTGCTCCTATGTAAGAATAGAAAATTTTGCTGCTTACTGCGGGGAATAATGCAATTTTTCTTTATGATTTTTTCGATCAAATCAATGTTTGTTTATCAAACGCAGAAGGTTCAAAATAGTTGTCTCTCTATTAAGGAGTTAATACCAAATTGAAAATTACCCTTGATTTCAAGGACTACATTTATGTACATATAAATTTTATTATTTTTATAATTATTACTTCATTAAATATTTGATCATTTTTAATATGCTCATGCGTAGACGCTAAGCTATAGATTATAATATTGTGAATTTATATAATAATTTTAAATTTCAATATTCACCTGCACAGTTGTTGGCCATGAAAACATGAAATAAATTAATGATGTCATTTTGAAAATATATATTATATACAGATACACACAAATAGTGAAATTAAAAGATTCTAGTTTTTAAGTTGTTGAATTTTCCTTTTTAAATTTAACTAAGCACGTTGGACGTCGTTCATTGGATCTTTTGTGAAGTATAAAAGCAATGGAAGCAATATCCAAAAAGTTAAAAAGATGTTTCGAAAGCAGTCATCGAAGATTACTAATTTAGAATGTACTGAAATTTTGATTTTATGTACCTATTATCCCTTCGAAAATCGTGTTTTCTATAAAATCTCGAATTCAGTATATTATAAATAAGTAATGCTGAGGAACTGCTCAATTCAATTTTTTTGGATATTGCTGCCTTTGCTTTTATATTCCACATATGTTGAGTCCATATAAGAATTATTTTTCCGCTCGTATTATAAAAGATTTCCATTATTGTATTATTCAATATTGCATACTTTCGGAGCTAAGAGAATATATAAGCGTTGGTTAAAAGTTATATATTATATGTTAATTAAGTTCAGCATACAAAATCCGGGTACAGCTTCCTTGATGTAATGCAGATATATAGGTAAGTTTGTTTGATTTTAATTAAAAATATATTGGAAAACATATTCGCTTTATTATCAGCGATGCAAAAACCTTTTAGGCTGCCGGGGGAAGGAAAATTAACGTTTGATGGAGTCAACAAATTATTTTTGAAAGCCTTCTTAAATTTATTTCGGCGTAAATTTTATTAAAGCCAAAGAACAAAGCATACACACAAACTGATCAAGAGTATATATGTTTGTATGTGTATTTTAACGTGAGTTTTCCCTAGGCAGTTCTGAGCCGGTAAAACCTTTTACGTTTCGTCCCGTTTATTTTTTATGCTGAGCAACATATTTTTAACTGGTTAATTGATTTACCTTTGGACAGCGAGTGACTGTTCAGAGTGATTGAAGGATCGAAGACTGAATTTGTGGTATTTTTTAAATATTAAAATGTGAATTTAATTTGATCGCTGTAACGTGTTTTAAAATACAATTTGTGTTATTTGAATGTTATCCGTTATTTGATATTGTATTATAAGCAGATTACTTGGAATTATAATTGGACATAGATGAAATGAGTTATCTACGGGTTTGGACAGTTTAAAAAGATGTATTTATGTGCTAAAATCGTGCTCTTCGTGCTATATTTTTAAATAAGCACCCAAGATAAACAAATACTTTTTTATCCAAGAGAGATAAGACTTTGTCATTTAAGAGAAAATTTAAAAGAAAAATGACAACTATCAAACAAACAAACAGTCTTTGACTTTAATGTTATATTAAAATTTTATAGAATTAATGTAAGCCACGTAGTATAAGAAAGCTAGCATTTAAATAATATAACTCCTATTTGATATAACCATTCTACTCATATAAAACAAAATAATTACTGATATTTGTATATTTTGAGTCACAAGTAGGTCTTATTTAGGACACTTCTTACATTCTTCTTCTTCAGCCTTCACCTCTCCACTGCTGAATACAGGCCTCTTTCACACCATCCTTTCTTCCATCTTTTTCTTTAGTTTTATTTTTGTAGCCATTTATTCGTTTATCGTAAGCCCATCTCTTTTGAGGTCTTCCGACGCCTCTTTTATTCTTCGCTCAATTATTTTATTCAACATTTTTATTCAAGGTGTCCAGTTCAGAACTTAGGAGTCTATTTTGTATTGTTTTACCTTGCAACACTCCCTGTCCAAGATTATTTTCACTTTGCTACGTGACCCATGATATCCGTTACTCTGGCTCTGCGCCTAAATTTATCTTAATTTTATTTTTTTCTTATTCTATCTCTAAGGGCTGATTGTTTGATCAGCAGTAAGGGTAATTGTCAAGAAAAAACATAGATTTTTGCACTTTTCGCCAATCAAAATACTAGTTTTTTTTAAATCTATACCTTTTTTTAAACTATTACTCTAACTACTGATAAAACAACCGACTCTTGGGCTTGTACCAAGCGCAAATCTCTCTACGGATTTGAGCTTTTCTACATTTTTCTTTGTGAGTGTCATCGTCTCCAGTTCCAGTCCATACATCCTAGGACATAGTCCTCGTTATGCTTAAACTTTATTTTTAGGTACTAAAAACAAACATTTAATTGATTCATAGGACGAGACTTTAAAAAGTACATTGGAAAAATGCCAAAAAGGCTTTTTATTGATAACTCTCAAAACCTTTTTCTGTAACGCTATACATTTCAGCGCATGATTAAAATGAAACAATTAGTCTTTTTCTGAGATTGTCTTTTTTAGCATCCCTTGGCGTCATTATCCCTAGACAAGGGATTATACTCTTGGCGTCTAGAAATAACGGTAAGAAACGACTGTAAAACTGTTTAACAGACAATTTGTAAAGTTAAGTAATTTATCATGGTGTATTTTTTAAGCACATCTAGTATCTTCATAGGAGTTAACAAACCATTTCATTTTATTATTTAGTTTAACAAATATTCACATTTGTGAATATTGCAATTTCGATTATTTATTTAAATATATATCTTCGTTATGTATGGAATAACCTTTTAATCGATAATGTACTGTTGGTACGGATATTGGGACAGCGTTGTGGTCGCTTTCAAGGTACATAGTATTATATTGCAAAATAAACAATTTTAATTGAACGTTGACCTATGTCCACAAAGGGAGTGGATTTTGGATAAACAAATTCACCGTTCACATTCAAAGTATGAAAATAAACATTTGCTTTATGTATTACATGACACAAGTTTAATTAACCCAGAATTATAAAAAAAGTTATTGGCATTCTTCGCGGTTGCACATTGTAACGAACAAACTTTGTATGTATTTTGATTATTAAAAAATATGATATTTAAATGTCTCATTGACATTTATTTCAAATAAAATAATGTAGCGTAATTATAATGTAAACAGTGGCGTGCAGCGCATACAAGCAAAAAAGCTGTGCTTTAGTAAAGATTCTGAGAAACAAATATTAATTAAATAATCCTTATCTTAAGAAAAAGTCGATTTAAAATTCTAGCCGTAATTCGTCCTACGGCTAGAAGTTTTATTTCTGACGTTTCAATTTAACGTGACGTATCTGTTTTTTCGATTTAAAATTCTAGCCGTAATTCGTCCTACGGCTAGATGTTTTATTTCCGACTTTCTGTGCTTAACTTCATGTCAATTCTTCATTTATTTCGCCAACCAATTTGTTCCACAGATATAGCCAAGTCGAGAAAAAAATCGTGTATTTTTAATGCTGCGAGTTTTGTGTACTTGCATCATTCTTCGAAAGGTCCTATGCCAGGCGCACGTCATGCATAAATGTTATTTTTTACAAATTCTACCCAAAACTTGAGGTGTAAATTTTAAGTCTTTTCTATGGTAAATGTAAATACGAATACGACAAATACGATATGTCATCTGTCATATAATGATATCATAAAATGTTTGATTTATTTTTGTGAAAAGAAACGTATATCTGAAATTAGTATTGTTCCCGATTTAATTATATATAAATCGTCTTTGAAATATATTGAAATTTTTCGCCGATTTAGGTATACCTATATAAAATATTTATTTATTTAGGAAATATTGTTTACAATACATACTTCTTTTATAGTGCAGTTATTTTTGTGGATTGAAGCTACTCAAAATAGTTCATTATATATGTATAGTTAAATTTTTTTTAAATGTAGATACCCTTATAGGTAGATATATGCGTATATATATTTTTTTAATATAGGTATATAGTCGGTCACAGCATAACCTAAGTTTATACCCACTGCACGCCACTGAATGTAAGGTATACAAAACATTATTTTGTGAACAAAACCTTCTCCACGGCTATGGTAAATCTACATACGTATTAGGTGTTAACATAAGTGATGTCCGTTTTTTTTCAAATAACAAATGTTTTTCAAACATAAAGAAATATAATTGGTAAAAGTCATATATGTACTGCCCTCATAAGCATAGAGGGAACTGTTTGAAAAAATCACAAAATGAATTAAATACTATGTTAATAGATAAATAAAATACTTGTGTAACACCACTTTTGTACTCAAAAGTTGTCTTTCACTAGTATTTTATTTATCTATAAATTATCATGTCATTCCGCAAAGTAAATGCCAAATCAATAAATAATAAATATGAGATAATGTTTTATACAAAATTGAAAACTATTTGGCACAAAGCAAAAAGCAATATAAAACTTATTTGTGCGAAAAACGTCACATTATTTTTTAATTTTTCACAAAAATTTCTTAATTCTTAGCAATAATGTTTTCCAAAATAGTTAAGTTATCAAAAAATTAGATTTGAAATATATCATCATTTATAGAAAGATTCTGCAAAATTTGTGGTATTTTTACTCATTTTCTTTTAACTTCTAGCGTCTGCTTGCTTGGTTGTCTGACGAAAAAACTTTGGATCGACTTTTAACTCTTTTCCCGTGATCCAATCGAGCTGAAACTTTGCAAGTAGACTCGTGGCGACGATAAAAACGATCTAACAAATTTTAGTTTAAATTTTTTTAATAAATATACTATAATTTTGGATTTTTAGAAATTTTAATGGTTTTTTCAAATTGGAATCGATACAAATGAGTAGTTAGCCCGACGCGTGTATAGGCTCGAAACCTGATTCAATGAGAAACGGAGTACAATAATAACTTAGTTTTTAAAGAGTTGAGGTTGTTATTACGGTCGTTATAGTTATTTAACTGTAACTGGTTGCGGATATTTAAAAACATTAAAAAAATACGGTACGTATAAAATATCCGCAACCAGTTACAGTTAAAAAAATGGTTTTTATGGGTTAGTTTTTTACTACGCAAATTTCTTAAATAAACAAAGGAGTCATATCTCAAAATGTGTTTTAGACAAATAGCTACTTATGAGGGTAGTACTAAGTAGCACTTCTAGTCAAAAGAAATTTTCTGCTCTATAAGATATTTTGTTTACTTTTACGTTACATTTATTATTGTTTTTATATTTTAGACATTTATTAATATTTTCTAACATAAGTCTAATAGTTCATACCGGCAAATGCCAGGTATGAACTATTAGAATTATAGAGCAACGCTGGCAAATTGTGCAAATTTGTTTCGAAAATCGTGGTATTGTAATCACATTTAAACACTAATGGCATAACATTATCTTTTGAATAAACCTAATACCATAGCCATTACTATGACTTTTATGTATTTTGTTTCATTTTTATCCTCTTATAAATGAGAGAAAAAATCGATTGCCCCTTCCCTAAAAATTGCATCAAATTTTGTTCGCGATGCATTTGAGCCATTTCGAAGTTTCCCTCGAGGCCATAAATTTCTATCAGGTCAACAAATCCTTGGGGACGCTCCGCTTGTCCGTATTGTCGCGAGCGCTAACAGCGATCACCAGCCCTAACGGCCCGTGCAGACCTGCCCCCGCCCCCGCGCAGTTTCACAGGTGATAAAGCCCGGTTCGCACTCCCGAAGTCTGTGGATTTATGGCGTCACACTTGAGCGGCCGCGAATCGGGGAGAAGATCACGGTCAGTTTTCGCAGTAAAGATGTAAACGCCAACACACGCCAACCTTTTTTTACGAGCTTACAAATCCTAAGCAGGAGTCTGCCTCAATAGTGTACAGGACGAGCTAAGGGCCGGTTTGATTACAGTCGGTTTCGTTGAAAATCTCAAGACGGTGCGCTTGATTTTCGACATGTTTCATTGAAATCATTTTTTGAAAAAAGTTTTTACTATACTTCCCTGTCTTTGTAAAATATAACAATAATTAAAGACGACTTAAAGCATATAACATAAAACTTAACTTACAGAAATTTAATATATTTCTAAAATGCCAGATGTTTTGAGATTTAAGATTTTGATTTATTCAATTATCATCAATATCGTACCTTATGAATTTCCAGCGTCAAATGATTTAGTCAGAATCAGATTTGAGTAATGTAGAATTAAATTCAGATTTGAGTAATGTAGAAAATAAATAAATTATTATTTGATTTTTTCCCAAAAAACCCAATTTTGCTGTGATCTGTAAACCAATTGTTTTGTAAATTTTCGAAATTCGTAGTGATGTACCTATTATACCGACGGAGTAATTCAAATTTAGAAAATATTCCGCGACGTTATCGGTCCGCTAATCAAACTTTTCTAATGATTCCAATTAAAAAAAAAACAATAAAATTTCTAAAAATCCGAAATTATACTATAATTATTAATTTTTATAACGAAAATTTGATAGATCTTCTTGATCGTCGCCACGAGTCTGCTTGCCAAGTTTCAACTCGATTGGATCACGGAAAAAGGGT
This sequence comes from Agrypnia vestita, assembly GCA_016648135.1. Lineage (NCBI taxonomy): Eukaryota > Metazoa > Arthropoda > Insecta > Trichoptera > Phryganeidae > Agrypnia > Agrypnia vestita. The sequence continues at coordinate 55,401 of JADDOH010006490.1, forward strand.
CAAAAATCGATCCAAAATTTTTGTTGACGGCAAGCAAGCAGACGCCACGAGTTAATATAAAGGGAGTAAAAAGAACAAAACAGTGCAAACGTATACATTTAATAAAAAATACCAAAGGTACATAAAATAAAAGTTTTGGAAAAATCAAACTTGTAGAACAGTTATAATCAGAAAGAGTATCCAAATAATCAATACGCAGAACATTGAGAAACTATATAGAGGAAAAAGAAAAATATATGCACAAAAAAGCCCTTCGAACAATTTAAAACTATTTAATTAAGAAAAATTATAATACTCTCCCAGACACGTAGCTGTTTATATGAGAAACATGTATGGAAGTTTTTATAAGAGGGGCCACAAGGCTGACGATCTGTATTTGCTGGTTTAAGTGATCAGTTTATATAAGGCAACGTTCACACACTACAAAAAAATAATTTTAAGTTGTAGGTATATATGTTCTAATCAGTTTCTTTTATATTTTCAAATGGACTATGCTAGAGTATGCACAGATTTCGCAGCTGGTAATGATGCCTATATATTTTTAAAGTGGAGTATAAAACAATATTATTTTTAATGTATGTATACTATTCTTCCAAATTTTTAACATGCCTACCTGTACAGCAGATTACGCTTGAAAATAGTATTATATATGCTTATTCTTAGAACTTACGAAATAAAAATAAGAAAATTTTCAATTGCGTATTACACATGCATATAAGGAGACATGCAGTATATTGTCAACAACGATAGGAATGGTGTTGTTACAAAGAAGTGGCGGTATGAATATATTGAACTGAAAAATATCAAATTAAACGATAAGTTATTTGTGTCATAAAAGGAATAAATCTAAACTTTTGGAATACGCTTACCATTTTTATGACTCGATTCGCGATATTCTAAGTTTGATAGTGAAAAATGCCAGAAGCAAATCCAGACTCTTACTCCGCTTTCTCGCATTAGTCCGAGAGAAGATCGTGCATACATATCTCCCCATCGTTTTACAGTTCAGGATTACAAATCAAAAGAATCTTTCCACAGTTGGACTCGAAGACTTTAATGCGGCGACTAGGGTTTCAGAAACGAAAATATCGAATCGAGAGACCGCGATTTTCTAACTAAAAACTGAAAAACAAAAAGTGCATTAAAATCCACGGTTTTCGTTTTTCTAAAATAAAAACGATTATGATGCTGGTAATGAAGATTATTATAAAAAACATATAATAATTGAAGAAAATCTACATGGTAAGAAAAATTATTAAATTATTCAGAACATTGCCAGTAAAAATCATTTTTCTTGAAAATAATGTAAAAGTCAAGCTTGGGAAAGAAATTGAGTTGGCATTACATGTAAAAACGAGATGCGGTTTAATTGAGCTAATTCTTAAATTTATCAGTGGTCGGTGGTTCGAGCGCTTTTCCAGGATACCAGCAAGTTAGTCCTATTTTCATAGCACAAGCGTTTAGCTTATTTTTAAAATAATAAGAATATAGATGCTTTACGCATTCCATGTTCGCATTCCTATTTTCAAATTAAAAAGATACATACATCTTATAAGTTCCAAGTCTAAATAAAAGAAGCAAATAAATGAAGTGATAATGGTCCCTGAAAAATAAAACGTTAGAGCTCAATCGATGAAGTAGGAATTTGCGCTATTTAAAAAAACTTAAGTGACCAAAACATTCAATAAATTACCTTCAATATATTACCTCAAGAGCTCTCTTTCTTCTTCTTCTTCCTTGCAGTGTCCCAACTCATTACCTAGGTAGGCTGTTAGGGTTGGCTCTATCCGTTCTCAGGCTGTATCTTCTTCGGTTCAGCGTGTCACTTTCGTCTAGGCCGTTTCTCTTGTGCATTTTAGTGCATTGAGTCATGCAGGAATTCTTTTGTCTTGCTCTGGATGACTGTCGATGAAGCTCCATAGACACTGCCTACTTTACCATGTGGTCTGGTGTTATCCATCTTATGTGACCGTACCATCTCAGCTGTTATTCTACCAGTTTACTGATTATTTCCGTGAGACACCCAGATATAAAGCGTTCTCTACGTTACAATCGACATCTAAATATACTTTTTACCTAAGTGTCGATTCTTGCTCGAAATTACGGTCTCGATTAAACGATAAACATTTTAATACTTTAGCGTTTCTTAATTTTTTACAGTTCAATTGGCCAAAGGGCCCAATTACAGGAGCGAAACACATCACAAAACACTCAGGCTTCAGGAAATCACACAAATTAATTGTGACCTCACCGGGAATCGAACCCGAAACTCTCCATGTGGGAAACTAGTGGCATGCCCAATAGGCTACGAGGGCCGCTAACCCAATTATATTAGTTAAAAAAAAACGTTTTTCTTTTTTGGTAATAATCAAATTACGAAAGAGGTTTAAAAATTATTTTGGCATGTTTCATTTTATTTTATTTAAATTTTAAAAAATCGCTGTCTTTAGATATTATTTTTTACTCAAGTTTAAAAAACCGAAAACGCCGGTTAACCGCGGTTTTCAAGAAATGATGTCGCGATGTCTGAAAAACACGGTTTTTCAGAAACGCAAGTGGCGACGCTTAAGTCCGACTATCACAAATCAAAACTGTTTTTCTCCGCTGGGTGGAGGTCGAGGTTCCAAGACGTTCCAAAAATGCAGCGTAAATTTGGCGGGAATTCAGATTTTATCTGAGAAACTTTTACGACAGAATTCAGAATCAGAATAAAGGAATCTCAATTTACATGCTAAAATATAAAATTTAAAAGTATAATCGCTTTTATTCGCGACTCGTCCGAGACAAATTTCTTATTCATACTTTTTTACGTTTTTTAAATCTTTTTTAGATTCTTTACACCGCCTTCTTGAGTTAACAGCCAATTACAGTTGCACAAATATTCAAGTATTTTTATTGGGCCTTTAACGTCCAATTAGTATACAGCGTTGTTCCTCAAAGCGCGCACGTTGACATTTATGAATTTAAAATATTTTCAAGAAGTCGGGTACAAACATATTTAAGGTAAAATAATAATCAGGTATAAACATCTTTCAGGTACACACATATTTCAGGTACAACAGTAATCAGGTATACCTCCAAAATATTGTAAGGAGATCGTTGTGATGGGGGACACATCAAACACGTGAGATCAACTTAAGATATTATTTCTCACCAAAGTCACTGGATACGAATTCTGTTGGAGCACTTTTTTTCAATTGATATAATTTCGCGCAATTACTCGTCTTTCGTATGTAGTAAAATATCAATAATATATTATTTAACTTACGTAGGGGTAACAACGTCAATTTTTTCACTCAATTTAATGGATCTTCCTAAATAAAGAGTTTAGTTCACCTTTGTACTCTGTGGGTACAAAGAATTTGACGAATTAAAATATTTTATGATTGTATGAATGAAACATCTAGTGCAGGCTGTATAATTATAACGTTCTACATTCGTGGATATAGGCTAAAATAGTAATATGTTTAATTCTAAATTACGACTCCCGATAAATTCTGTGAAAATAGGTCTGCCGTGGTCTTTGCAAGTGAGCCTCGTTCTCCGCGCGGCTGGCAAATGAACATTATTTGGTATCATCGTGACGTCGTTAGCTAGAATATTTTACTGCGGGCTGGTATTTCCAGCAAACGCGTTTTGTCGTATATAGTCCTTCATAGTAATGTTTTTCCAAGCTAATTATTATGCAAGGTATGAGATTTTGTGGGAGCCTTTCCAAATATCAGTGAATATTACTTGTTAATTACCCATTTTTTCTTTTTTTTTAGTATAAAACATAAATTTGGATATTAATTTATTATTCGATATATTCCAAATTTCGGTGTCTGCTTGTTAATTACCTCCACCACAATTGTAGCCACGTCCCCGTTCAAAAATTAACCTGTTTACCAAAACTAGTATAATTGTATCGAAACCGGTAGACGTAAAGTTACTCCAAGTGATTTATACAAAGTTTTTAATTAGTTAACATTAACAAATATGTCCGACCACCACAAAGTAAACGTTTATTAATTATATTAATAATGTCACCATAAAATCATTTTGATATTATTGAAATTGAAAAAAAAGAGTCATGAAAATATACATATCCATTGCTTTCTCATTAAATGTTATTCTTGAAGTGACACTAATACTTAACAATAGATATAATATTTGATTTTTAAAAAATATCAAATATTAAATATATTCGTTGACAATAATATTAAATTATATTCAAATATTAAAAAGTTTCTGAATGTTTTTTTAAATAATCTATACATATATCTTTTTTATCATTTTTTTATACTTTTTCGTTATTTTTTTAAACTAGCGATGGCAATGTACGCACTGCATGTGTAGTTTTAAAACAAATAATGAGTATTATGTAGATGTCAGAATGATTTCATGGCGAAGATGTAAGGACGGAAAGTAATATAAATTAAAAATAAAGCTAAAAGTGCAGTTTGTTCATCATCAGATTAGATTTTATATAATTCAATAACACTTGTACAGCGCTACCTCTCTGTTAGGGACAGAATAGGCTTTCCCGGCGTAGAACGGGGATCTGTAATCTGCGAATATTGTTTTCGTTATCAGTTCTTGCGGCTGGTTCGTTTCGGGTTTCCTCATATTCAGATAGTTGTGTATTTTATTGATCTTTGCGCTGTTTTCTTTTTGTACGCTAAAGAAGTGTAACTTATGTTATTTGAAAAAAAAACATTTTTTTAATTGTACTACCAGTACATTATTGTTATTTTTTGTGATGAGCGTAATTTTGATTATTTTTCATACAGTTAGTTATACTGATTAATTAATCCTACACTTTATTGTGTAAGATACTGTTAGTATATAAAAACAAAAATATTCAATCAAATATTTGTAAATAAAAAAAAATCGATTTAGAGATACACTTTCCAATATTTTAATTTACCACATTCCACAATCTTTTTAGTTATCTTAGTATTAAATTCTTTAATAATCTCCCCGTAACAATCAGATAAATATCAGATCAGAAAATATTTATAATTGAAACCAAAAAATATGTGTACACCTACTAAACACATAAAATGATTACTTAATATATTATATTTCTTTATTTTGAATCAATGTTTTAAATTATAAAAATTGAATGCATGTTAGTGCTTTGCACCTACAAATTTCTTTCTCTATACACGAGTCTCATATCATACATCGAGAAAGTAGAAAAATATTTATTTATTTATTTTATTTATATAATTATTAAGGAACACCAACATAGATGGCCAATTATAGGTCTCCACTTTTAGAAATATGTAAACAAAAAGAATAAGATAACTGATTTATACTATTTGTCCTAACACTGCATTAATTAAAAGTATTTAAACCAATTTATACTGCATACACACTTATTAAATGTCACAAAACAACAAAACAAATATATACGATAGAAATAAACTTAGGCATGTTAAGAATAATACAAATAGAAAAGAATAAAAAATTAAAACAAAAAAGAGACTTTATTACCTACTAATCAGAAAAGAAGTCTGCACTCAAAATTTTTCTTCATCAATGATCTTATCAATTTGTTGAATGCATCGCATGCCTTCAATAAAAATGAATTAGGACGATAGTTGGACATAAAATCGAGGTGAAAGACTGGGTTGAATCTACGAGACGTACAAGGAACATGGAATTTTAATGTATGTAATAGTTCAGGACAATAAACATTTCCCGATACCATTTTTAATATTCGTAAATATAACAAATCACCTATTTCCCTATGTTTGTATAGTGTTAGGATGTTATATTTTTATATGAACTGATATAGTCATCAGAATCGCAATTAAATGTGTTTCTTTATTTTAAATGTTTTATTGTAATACCTTATGTAAAAATTATAGATAAATAATAAAAAATTAAATAAAAATAATCTGCGATACAGCCGCCAAGTCAGGAACCCGCTGAGTACTTCCAGATGCAGACAACGAGATGAAAAGCGAGAACATCTGGTGGCTGCAACTCTACCCCACTCCGTTACCTTGAACTTATTTATCATCTCCGATTCTTAACTTAGTAGGGGGCGTGCTATAAATCCTGCAGCCTTATTCTATTATATGTATTGCGCTTACAAGGTACACAATAAATGTGAGCAGTCCAAACGTCGCGTAAATATCACAACTGTGGTTGGACTGCACACATAAACTTTTACAATACACTGGTACTGATTGAAGATAAGCGTTCTCAGCCATGTGGAAAACTATAATGAATTAAAATATTTAAATTCTTAATAGTTTGATCGGCTTTCAGATTGTTAATTTTGTACATTAATTGTAAATACGATTTGTGTTTTCCGCCTAAATAAAAAACACCAGAGGTGTGCTATGTTGGAAAACATTTTCAATTTCACTGCCAATAAATCGGCGTTTATCGGTCACATGATTATTATATGCTAAATACATATACATAACTAAATAAAAACAAGCATAAAACAGTATGCAAAAAGCTTCTCAGCTATTACCTACCTTGCTATGTAATATATAAATATTTTTTCAATTGATTGAGCAACATTGTAGATTGATATTTGAAAAAAAAATTGATTATTTTATTTGTATATATCTACTTTTATGTGAGTTTTTTTTCACCAACATGTTTCAGAAATTACCATTCCATCATCAGGATGCTGTATAACGTTATACAAGTTATACAGCATTAAGTTAAGCATTGGATCGGTACATTTAATTTTGATCGTGGATCGAAGATAGGCTTGCAAAGAGTGTTCGTAAAATTCGTGCCGATGTTGCTAACGATGGAGCTTCATCATAATAATTATTTTCAGGCTTAGCCAAATCAAACATTTCCTGGTTCATCGGTTGGAGAGAAATATAATTATATTGTCACGGAACGTGGTTGTGGGAGGCGGATAAAACATTAAAACTTAATTAAAGATTTTATTAATATAATAATATAATAAAAGAATCACTGGACATAAATTTATTGGATTACTTTTCTTAAATTTAGTCACTTAAATGTTTCTGAAATAATTCACACACTAATTCACTTAATTCATTCTAGTATCTGCACTTTTATCACTTCTGAATAACTTGTCTCTTATATACTGATGCATATTATTTAAATAGCTCAGGCTCGCACTAGAAAATTTCTCGCACACCGGTAGGTACTTCCTTTATTTACTTTCGCTGAAATACACTGGCCACCCCGCCATACTGTTTGATACTCTCACTATAACGCAAAAACTGTTCGCTCGCCCGACGCCGAAGTGTGTTCATAATTATTCTTCGCGTCTGGAATATTCTTCGCGCGGACTCTACGAGAGATTTCGATAGTGCGTTATTCCTTTTCCAGAAAATATTGATACAAGGGTATGTGTGTTATTATAAATTTAAAATTTATTTATAATTCAATCTCTTTCTGTGTTACTGCTAACGGTATTTTTTTTCACTGTATTTCCAATATACACATTTTATTGATTAATTTTAATAAGATTCGCTTTACTATCACGTTGGTATTCAACTAGTGATTTCTAAGCTCAACATTTTTTTGTGTAATAGTGCACATTTTACGGAGACATTACAGAGTTAATTAGTTCGGTGCACCTGTGTTACCACGTGGCGAAGGGAAGCGTTAACGATCTACCTCGCTAGCGTGAAACCTGGATTAAGGCTGCTGAGGTCATTACCTGCGCACCTTCTGGAAGGTGTTACAATGAAAATAATTTACGCAAAAAAAGCAATGCCACCATCGATGTCACTTTTTAATGATTGTTCTATTCGACGTAATTAATTTAACATCTATCATTGAAATTGTTAACTATCAAATAAAGAATCTTCATATAAATAAATGTAATAGTGTTATTTAAAGCTTAATTACATAAACGTTAATCTGACAAAAACAAGACATTTGAAAAATATCATTGGTAACATTAAAAAAAAAATACTTGTTTTCATGAATTCATTAAGTAGAATATATAAGTAATGTAGGTACCTACCTAATTTATTTACTTTTTATTTATTGTTTAATAAAAAATTATTGCAACAATGTCGTATGAGGGGTGCTGATCATATAAAAGGTGTTTCAGATCAAGTCCATAATACTTCAGGGGGTTATATAGTTAAAGACAATTTTTTTTCAACACAAGCGCTTTTGATTACTTCCTTTCATTGACGGATTTATAGAGTGGCACCAGTTGCAATTTCAAATTAAAAAAAAAATGATGTAGAACCACTTGTAACAAAGTGAAAAGGAATAAAATTTGAATATTTTTCTTAAGGTTTTCCAGGTATTCAGAATTTTCTGGTTTGTGTTTCCTGGGGTATTATGCCGTGTTTTAACGACCTTTTTTGCCAACTTTTCGGATCCTACTATAGGGTCCATCATCAAGGCTGATGTGATTGTTCAACACGTCAGCCTTGATTATGGAGACAAATAAGAAATTGAAGATATTGTGCTCAGCCGCCTGGGCATTATCACTTTATTTTTGCTAGGTCTTTGTCGGATGGGTCAATTCGATAGGTCTTGTATTAAACTTTGTTAAATAAGATAATAAATCTTTATAATTTGCCTGTTTAATACTTCACCTGTCGATGAGAGATTCTGTTACTCTCGAAACTTAAATAGTAAAATATAAATATATTATTAAACTCACGTAGAGCTAACATAGTTAATGTTTTTCATCCAATTTAAGGTATTACTTGTATTTATTTTGTACTGTAAATATTCCTTCACTGTCTTGCAGTTTTGTTTGTACATGAATCAGTAGTATATTATTAATATTTAAAGCATAAACTTTGTGGTCAGACATTTTAACAAAATGTTATTTATGTTGGTATAAAAAACACTAAAAATTACTTATTTTGTCTACCAGTTTCGAGACGTAACCCGTCTCTTCGTCAGGTCAAGTGTTTACATTTTGTCTCGACACCGGTAGACAAAAAAAGGAATCTTAGTGGTTATATAGTAACATAAATAACGTTTTGTGAACCATTAATAATTCGAATAATTTAATATATATCATATTTGCCTTGTATCGGCGGTCGACGTATTGTTGGTCTCCGGCACGTCTTGAGGGCACGTGTGAAGGGGAAGGTTCCGAAAGGTCACCAAAAACACATCACGTCCTATTAAATGTTTGGGGAATATCAAAGGCTCATTTATTATTCTGTCCTGCCGGGCCGCAGCCTCGCCGAGAAGAAATTTTAATCGGTAGGAATCTCGGTACGTCCATTTTCTTTCATCTCGGGGAAGCCCAGATCGTTTAGTGGATACGTGTAATTGAGAAAGATGATTGCCAACAACGATAGCGAGATATCAAATAACAGAGATACGAACAGCTTCACCCTGTTTTGAAACTTCTCTAAACGTAAATCAAAGTATGGGGGTTACAGAAGCAAAGGCAGTTAAATCCAAAAATTTTAAAAGTATATTTTGAAACCAGTCACCGAGAATTTCTAACATAAAAGGCACGCGCAGTGATAACATTTAAGCATGACTTTTACGTAAACATATATATTAAAAAAAAAAGGATTTAATGTTTATCTGACAGGATATTATGACATACTAAAATATAAATAATAAAATGACAGTTTTAATAGTAAAATTACGAAATGTATGTTTTATTTCGATTTTTTTCAAAATATATGGTTACGTAATCGTATTTCAATATTACCACTGCACGTCCCTGTAATATAGAATAAACTGAATTCGAGATTTTATAGGAAATATAGCTCATCTCTATCTAAATCACATTTTCAAATGACTATTAAAAGAAAAGGCAGCAACCAAACAATCCCCATGGATGCTTCCCGCTTCATACTAAATCTAGAATTATAAATGTTCTCAGGTATTTACGACCGTTCAGAATCTTCTGTATGTAGCTTTCTGGGATATTCTGCCGTGTATACATGTATGTGTACCGCATCATCAGGGCTGATGTGCCGATGTGACAGCTAATGTGACATCAACCCTGATGATGGACCTTGCAATGGAATCCGAAACGTCGGTCAGGTGAGGTCACGTATGTACGGCAGAATATCCCAGAAAATTATATACAGAAAATTTAGAATTGCTTTCGATTTTAGACTGAATCATCAATGCAAAGACAGCAATATCCAACATAGTAAATAGCAGGAACGTGCAGTGAGAACAATAAGCACATATTTTTCCTAAGCATATATTTTGAAAATTAATCGAAATAAGAGATAAATTTAGTAATATTCCTATCACAATAATTAACATATTATTCAGATTTTAAAAATTAAAATATTTTCCAGATAAATATTTAATTTCGATTTCTTTCCCAAATACATCATACATAATAATTTTGTTGTCTGTCTGTCTATCCTCGTAACTTCGTGTAACGTCTGTAATTTCGTTCGAATTCACGGCTAAAAAACTAATCAAACGGCCGGCTTAAGCCCTGGCCAGCAAACCCGAACCGACCGCTCTATGCATGATACTGCCTCTCCGTGGACCTCCAAAAACATATTATAAATGTATACTACGCCAAGCAAAGACGCGAACCAATTTTCCGTCATGTTAAACGGGCGGTATAGTAGATATTTAAATAAACGTCATGATTCAATATTCTTACTGTACGCGCCTGGTAAATATCAAAAGCAGCAACATTGCTATTTGGTATAGTTTCTCTTAAAAGTTGTTATGTGCGTTTCATCCACCTGTACGTAATTGAATTTTGCTATCAAGTTTTCTTTCTTTTCTTTTTTTCCTTTTTTTTTCTTTCTAAAATGTAGTCTAAATTCATGTTTTTTTTTAAATCCTTTTGTGAATTTATGTATTACGTAAACAGAAGTGCACAATTAATTTCAATAATTTGTCTAATGTCATTATTTGTAATCTTTTTATTTTATTTTTTCGATATTGTGTATCGATTTCCTTTCAATATTATTCTCAGTACTTTTTTTAGAAGTATTTTAAATTTTGTTGCTTCATAAGCCAGAAACAGAAATTTTTCAGAATTATCAGAAATTTAAATTACAAAAGCGCACAACCACCATGAAATTTTCAAATAAAAACGTTTTTTTCTTTGTCTTATATTCTGAATTTTCAAGAATAGTCCCCGCTCATTCAAATATTCCAAAACTTTGAAGAATTTTAACAATTGAAGCTAGCGAGTAAGGTGCACTTTTAAGCGAATTACATTATCCTTGTTAGTTTTTCTCAAAAATTTCATTTTCAGATTTTGAATACGTTACCAAAAAAAATTATGTCGATTTTACTCAAATTTTGCGAACATCTTATTTACAGTATTATCTACCATTCCAGGATACCAGCAAGTTAGTCTTCTTTTCATAGCACAGGCTTTCAGCTAGTTTCAAAATAGTAAAAATATTGATGCGACATGTATTCCGTGTTCGCATCTTTATTTTAAAAAAAGATTTATTGAAGACATATTCATAATCCAGTTAAAGTATTTATTCTTGCATAATTAAATCCCTTAGTATACAAAACGTATTTTTTTTTACAATAGACGTTATTTTTAAAAATTTCGTTCAAAACCGACTCTCTTAAGTAAAAACGTTATCTTGTACTAAAGCGCGACTTGTTTATTAAGACAATATAATTTTTAAAGGTATTTAGTTTGACACTTTCATAATTTAAAAAAAAATTACAAGCACGTAGTATTTTTATTAAACAAGTCAAACGTAGTGGATCCTAATGTGGAACCAAAACGCGAACCAGTAAATATCCGTTAATTTTTTCATATAATATATTTTGTTTAATTTTTATATATTTTCGTTAGTCTATATAATTTGGTGGCCTCTTGTTGAAGAATGTTTTGATGGGAAAATATGTTTTATCAAATGAAAATATGTTCAGGGAAAATCTGATTAAATTTTTGACACAGTTTTGATTAACTTAGTGAAATAGCGTTGATAAATTGTTGAATAAAAAATTAAATAAGAGAAAATATAAACATGATTGCTTTCACGGCAACAACAGACATTTTTATCGTCCTTAACTTTTGTTCTCAAATGTTCGACAAATGGCCGTAATCATATCTCCACTCAAAGTTAATTAAGATAAAAATCATTTTGAATTATGTAATTTCTTGAGTAAGATACATTTCTTTATAAATATTATCAATACCACAATTATAAATAAGTTTCGATCAAAATTATAATAATACTCGCTGTAATCTGTCAAAAATGACGGTACTTTTATATGCCGGTTCTAAAGAATAAGTTGATATTTATTTATTTATTTATAGCCCACACCCATTTAATAGTAATAACGACTATTATCAAAATATTTGAACATTTTTTTATATTTCCCCTGCCGGCAGTTAAATATACTATTCTAAACCCTGGCGATTGGGCGGAACATTAAATGGCTCGCACCTTTGCTAAGTCCTATATGTACCGGGGTTCAAGCCCCGTCTCCGGCTGTTTAATTTCGTTTTTTTAAGTGTGAATTCGAATGATATTACGGACGTTACTCGAAGTTATGGGGACAGACGGACAGACGGACAGGCGGACTAAACATTATTTTCTAGCTCGAATACATAAATAGGACAAGAACTGCCAGATGGACTCATTTTAGCTATTTTTTTAAGATTAATAATATTATATTATTATTTATTTAATATTTTTTTCGTTTAGAAGATGTATTAAACGAATTATTAAATAAATCTCGGTGGTTTCCATTCTTTTGCAATACTTTTTCGAGCTAATCCATACATTTCAGTTAATAATTATTGTCCTTAATTTTGTCTATTTAGTATTGGTATTCTCAAATTTGGGGTACAGGTTTAAGCAGTTGATTAAATGAGAGAGCAATTACGAAATGCTAATGATTTTCACCCGCAGAGCCTTCAAATATGCTAAGGTGTGTTTTGAATGGCGGTTGAAAATAATTATGTTGGTTCGGAAACTCATTGCAAAGCCGCTTCAACTCTAATCAGAATCTTACGCAATCATTCTCTTTTCATTTAGGTACACCATTTTCAAGATTTTATTATCAACTCTTTGCTAAAAAATTTAATAAAATGAGAGTAAAAGTATGCAAATTAATTATCAATACAACAATTATTTATTTTCTGTGATTTAATCCTAATTATTTTTTATAAAAATAAGGAAAATTTTATACCCTTATTGTATTGAAAATCAATAAATCCTTTAATCGTAAATGCTGTGCGTTACATTGTGTAAGTGATCACTTAAGCCAGCCTTAAATACAGGTCGTCAGCCCTGTAATACCCTCGCCAGTCTATATCAATAGCTTTGTCTGTGAGATCATTTATCTTAATTATAAAATTCGTATGTAGATATTTTATTTCTTTGAACCTGAAATTTTATTGAATATTATATGGATACGATTAGTGCATTTTCAAAAAACTTAAAATTTTTACAATTCTTTAGATGATATTTTTTAAATATACACTCGAAGACACAAAATTTTTTAATTGCCTGGCCAAGCTAAAATATATCTCGTTAACCTACGCTAGCAGCCTAGCTCTTATTCCGGCAGTCTATTGTCTCATAAGAGCATCGACAAATTTGTAAATTTTTCTTTCATTTTCGGAGTTCAAAGTTAGTTAGCCGTAAGACATAACTTCATTCGAAAAAAAAAACACTTCGCAATAATTTCGAATGGGCGAACTAGAAAGATAGAATTGAATTATACTCGCATGAAAAAATATTAACTTATATTATTATTTAAAAAATATGAATAATAATAATAATCAAAGACTTTTATTTATGATAATCATTAAATTGACTGAAAAACATAAACTATGTTTTTTCTACTTGAGTTATATGAGTTTTAAATTTTTGAATAAAAGTATACTAAAAAATTAAAAATTCGTATGTGATACACGGTCTTTTCATATTTTGTTTTGAGATGTTCAAGTATCTCGGTGGCCTGGCGGCAGAACACGGAACTAAAAGGAACGAAACTCTCGGCGGCAAATTTGTAATTTAATACGACGGCATGCGGTTGACTTTTGAACATCTCGAGGTAAAATTGGAGACAAATAACGGGTGTACAGTTTTGGTGAAGAACAATTAACAATAGATACTATAAAATTAAAGAAAGAAGACGGTGGATTACGATTTATCCACACGGCGACACGCGGCCTTCCATCGCAAGGTATGACGTTCGAGATTCTACTGTTTGAACTAAATCTAAAAATACAATAAGAAAAGATCAAACCGCATACACAACTATCGAAGATTTTAATTGACGGCGTAAAAACTACTTATAATTTATCGTATTTAATTTTTTATATTATACTTCTCTAGTTTCAAGAATCAGAATCTCTCATCAACAGGTAAAATATGAAACTTTCTTTATTCAAATATATATAGATTTCTTTTTCGTGTATTACGTGTAAATACAAAAAAATAATTGATTAGGTACTAAAAAAATGAGCTAAAGTTACTGGTGTAAATGTGGTTGTAACGGGAATATTGAGAGGGGAAGAATATTTTTAAGCAAGTTAATCCCCGAATTCAAATTTCTTTTAACTTCCAAATGATCAAATTTATTCATTTTACATTCGACCGCGACGGGCTGAAGAAGTTTAATGGTACATTCAATTCAATTCAATTCAATTTATTTATTCAATAGTATGTACATTACAAACTTAAATTCAATGCATACGTATTATGAAGATATAATTATATATAACAATTAAAAATAACATATCAATCTGGTCAAAGGTGTAGGAGAATCATACATGAAGTGTACATGACTGAAGAGATCCACGAAGTGACTCGAGAATTCAGAAAATTTATTACTAGATATGAAACTTTTGTGTGAACAATGGTTTAACTATTTCAATGTCCGCATAATATTTGAATTGAATATTAACGCGCCCAAATTAATATTAGTGTGATGCGCGAGTTTAATATTATTAAAGATAAATTTTGTTATTTAAGTGTAGTACAAATTATTGAGGAGGCCAAGACCCACCAAGGGTTGCAGTGCCAAGAATGATGATGATGATGAAGTGTAGTACATGTCTGTGCCTGTATATAGTATTATGTTTCATGAAATATTATCAGTATTATTACTAAAAACATCAGTATTCTTTTTATGTTTCCCACCCAATTTAATGATCGTGAATCCAAATCTAACAATAATATACTTTATTTGTATATTAAATATTATTATCTTCAATTGTTTTATTAAAATCTCCAAATTTAGTTCTGGCAGGAAAAAATGTTTTCTTTAACTTGCCAAAGAAAATACACATCATCTTATTCATGTTCCTTTCCATGTGAATATTATCCTTTAAGGTACCTCAATGTATTAAAATTATGAAATAATTTCGATACGTAAATATAATATTTTCCATTCATCTTCCTTCATGGGAATGTATTTAATAAAACAAACTAAATATGTCAAATTTCTCAAAAAAAAGTTAAGTTATAACAGAAAAGAGACGTAAAATCACAAAAGTAAAAGTATTATTTTTAGGAAATTCACTGTTTGGCGTTGACAGATGCCAAGGCTTACAAACATCTCTCCTTAGCGGTTCAAAGAGGTGAAATATCCCCTCGGTTGTATGAGCCCATTATATGTGAAAAATAGACAACACGACGGCATGAATATGAATTTAGTTATTACATTTACATATTTATCAGGGGCAAACATTGCACTCTGTAAAGGAACGAAATATTCTTAAATTATACGAAATAAATATTTCACAATATTTTTTCTTACCAACACACCCACAGACGAAAATGTCTTAAACTACATATTATTTATTTCTTGTTATTATAATTTATTTATCAACCAATCAATAATCATTTATTTATTATGTATTGATTATTTATTTATTCACTAAGCTAAGTTAATAATTTGAGGTTATGATGGGAGTTCACCAAGGTTCGGCGCTTAGTCAGTTATTGTTCAACTTATTAATGGACAACATCACCAATGGTATCCTGGAGCTTTCTGTATGCCGATGATATTACGTCTATATGCCGATGATGGGCAACATCACCAATGGTACCCTGAAGCCTTCTGTATGCCGATGATATTATGTCTATATGCCGATGATGGGCAACATCACCAATGGTATCCTGAAGCCTTCTGTATGCCGATGATATTATGTCTATATGCTGATGACGGGCAACATCACCAATGGTACCCTGGAGCCCTCTGTATGCCGATGATATTATGTCTATACGCCGATGATGGGCAACATCACCAGTGGTATCCTGGAGCCTTCTGTATGCCGATGATATTATGTCTATATACCGATCACGGGCAACATCACCAATGGTACCCTGGAGCCCTCTGTATGCCGATGATATTATGTCTATATACCGATCACGGGCAACATCACCAATGGTACCCTGGAGCCCTCTGTATGCCGATGATATTATGTCTATATGCCGATGATGGGCAACATCACCAATGGTACCCTGGTACACTGGAGCCTTCTGTATGCCGATGATATTGTGTTTATTGCTATCGAAGAAACTGTTGAAGAACTGCTGAAAGATACCCTGTCAACATGGATAGTTAAAAGTAGAATATTTCAAGTACTTGAGCCCAGTAATCACTCAAGATGCAAATCTTCAGTAATTACTGGGCTGATGAATCAAACAGAGTTAATATTGATTGGAAGAAGAGTCGACCACACATTGGCGTACTGTGTGATGAAATTATGCAAAATATACAAAACCGCAGTAAGAACAGCGATCCACTGGTGTTGGAAAGTAAAGAAAACCATGTCCAGAAGCTATACTTTGCAGAAATGAAAATGCTTAGATGGTCAGATGGGGTAACAAGATTATACAGGATTCGTAACGAACGTGTACGAGGTAGTTTTATGGTAACCCTTTTTCTCAACAGCTAGCAGAAGATCATTTACGGTGGTACGGACACATGATGAGAAGAGATGATGAACACATAATTCATAAAGCGCTGGCTCTCCAAAAAATAAAAAGAGGAAAAGGACATCCACGCTGACATGGTAGACCAACATGGCGGAACTGAAACAAAAAACTGAATAACCCGACCGGACAAAATTGGCCATCTTAGCGCAGAATGATTGGGAAAGCCAAAACAAACATTATCATTTATTTATTCATTCATTCATCTATCATTTTCACTGGGAAAATTATCATTGACAAAAATACTCTTCATCTATCACGATTTTTTGCTGCCACAAAACTTATAAACCATCATAAATATGACATCTCGATGTACACCTTTTGACACATACCGCAATAATCTCCATACTGTTATCGCATATCTGGAGGGCGCTAAACTTAAATCATATTTATAATTACGTTGCTAATATCAATGGTGAGTTAAGAAACAATTCAGATTTTAATAAAACGAAAACTAAAGATTTTTGGATTGGCTATTTTCTTGCACAATACTAAAATCAATTTGTTTTTCATGTCAATCCATACAAATTTTACCCATAGCCATTTTTACCGTACAATTTTACATGTTTACCAATAAATGGATAAAAATGTCAACAGTTTTGGATCAGAGAGCAAATTTTGTTGCATTAATCTTTCTCCAACTAGTTCGTTTAATTATACATATTTGAATATCTTTATATTTAATAATGGAATTAATATACACATTAGGTACCCGAAGAGCCTGGAAACATACTTGAAGCAAGAAAAATGCGAGAACGTTGAAAAGGGAAAATTGTCTCCTTTTTCCATTTCTATTCTCACATGATGAAGTGATTCGCATGTTTATACCCAAGGCAGCGATGATAGACCTATGTCACTCGTATCACAAAATGACAGGCGGAACTTTGCTGGTGATGTGTCAATAATGTTCGAATTTCAACTCCAAATTTTTGAAAGAAATCAGGTGAATTTGTAAATAATTCTGTCTGGAAAAATGAAAAATAATATTCCAATATGAAATATCATAAACATCATTAATTGATATGGCAGTTACTTTGTGGTGCGACATGATTATTTTAATTCAAACTAAATTGAGCTTTATAATGCACACACGTTGAGTTAATTTAACACGACAATAGTTTCAAGAGTAGGAGTCCCTCTCATCATCAGGTGTAATTTATAACTAACCTAAATACATAAATTATGATAATATTTGCGTAGATTAACGGGTGACGAAGCAGTGGGGGTAATTATTTGTGTGGTCTTTAAGGGGAAAATGCTGAGCAACGGAGACTTTAGTACGTATGTGATGTTGTTTATGAGTTTTTTCTCAGAATTCAAGTTATTTTGAAAATCAACAGTAGGTAGCATGTAATTCAAATATATACAACTTCCAAAAATTAGTAGGCATGGTATATTCTATCATGGGTGGAAATGGCGAATGTTACATTGTGTAAAGTGATCACTTAAGCCAACCATACGATAGGTCATATGTCCTATGTACACCCAAAAAGACTTCTATATCTACTTTCCCATAAAAAACTACAGTTTCGTCTCTGTGAGACATCTATAATTTACATTAATTGGTTTCCAAACTGTTCATTATCAAACTTTATGAGGAATCGAGTGTAGTAGTTTTAGTCTGTGATAATCAAAAGAATGGTTGATACTAATTATATGGTTGGTGACTTCTGAGAAATTGTTGTTCCTTGAACAATGGCGATGTTCCTTTATTCTTATATTTAGGTTTCTTGTGGTTTGGCCCCATATTTAATCTCACTATCTCCACAAGTAATTTCGTATATCCCACTCTTATCTAATGAATTATTTTTGTTTTTTGATTTAAGAAGGATTGTACCGATATTGTTATTAGTATAAAATACGGGTTTTATATGTACGGGGAAATCGTTAGTAATTTTATTAGAAACTGGGCCAAGATATAATATTTTTCGTCAATAACCGTTTTCAATAGTGTAAGATTTATGCCCTGAGTATAAACATGTTTCTCTTATCTTTTTATTATTTTTTAATTTTACTATTTTATCAATTAGCGTGCAGTCATATCCATTATTATAAGCTTTGTTTTGTAATTAGTTTTTTTGGGTGGGATGTTAATCACTCGGTTCAGCATGGAACGAAAGCTGCCATTTTTTGCACGTGATGATGAAAAGATGATGCGGGAATCACAGTGTCGGTGTGAATGTGTTTAGGGTATACACATATACTAAACTCTAATTTATTGTTGCTGATTTTAATAGATTTATGTTAGTTATAAATTATACTTGATGGTGAGAGGGGCTGCTCCTCTCGAAACTATAATCGAAACTAAAAGTGTTAAATGAACTCAACGTATGTGCATTACAAAATAAATCACTCGTATACAAAATCCATTTTCTTGACAATAAATGAACCCATAGAACACTATTTTTTCATTGTACATAGTTTCACGAATACAAAATTACATTTATACAATAATTATGTTTTACTCGCCTCGATATATTTAATCAATTATTAATTTATATATTCTTATATGACCACACTATTACATTAATACCAAATATATAATATGTACATGTTGCTAGAACAGTCCGAAGACACTTGTTATTGGATTAGTGGGCTGAGTTTTAAATAATAATGATTTGTATTTTATGTATTTTATATTCTAGTACCCAGTATTCTCATAGTGTCTCCTCATTAAAAATAAAATGAAATCGAGAGTGAGAAGCCTCAATACATTTTTGTATTGAGGCTCTTAGAATTAAAAGTATATATAAAATATGAAAATATTAATTAGCTTATATATGTACGCACATGTATATTTAAATCATTTAATGCAAAATATTTCAGAAATCGAATTCTTTTAAAATAATCTTAAAATCCACAAGGGGAAATGTTATGGGGAGTTTCAAAAAGGTTTTTAAGGGGGTGTCGTATATGAATGTGGATATGGGTTAAAAAAATGTGGGAGGGAAGAGTGTACTACTCATTTTTTCTTATTTGCATACTTCATAAAAGCTGTCGATTTTTCTTGAGAATTGGATAAAAATGTTCGTGTTTCAGCGAAAAATTATTTAAAAGTTGTATTTAATATTTAAAAATATAAATATTTTTCTTGATAAATAAAAAAACTGTATAAATATGTGCTATGATTATTTTTTGCAAAAATGCAAAATGAACGATTATCTTAAAATAATAAAAAATATTTGTCAATTTGTTAAAAAGTTTTCTTTTTTGTTTTAAATTACACTTAATGTTTTGTGTATTTTTAATTTTAGTAAACTAAACTAGAGTCAGGGTCATGCCCACCGTACTGGTTTTTCACACAGGAGGTTCCGGGATCGATTCACTGATTCGATTCAGATATTTTTTCTCAAGCCTGGGTATTTTTGTCTTTTGCTACATGAATTAAATCTCACGGCTTGTTGTAGCAATAACAATTTGAAAAAAATTAAGAGAT
This sequence comes from Agrypnia vestita, assembly GCA_016648135.1. NCBI lineage: Eukaryota > Metazoa > Arthropoda > Insecta > Trichoptera > Phryganeidae > Agrypnia > Agrypnia vestita. The sequence continues at coordinate 75,678 of JADDOH010006490.1, forward strand.
GTAAATATAGTTTTTTAAATAAATACAATAAAAATCAATCTCATATTTAAAATGGAGAAGTTTTCCGATGAAATGAAAATTAGAGTAAAGTTGAATAAAAGCAAAATTAAGATATCTCAAAAACTAACAAAGTTTTTTAATTTTAAATTTACGTTTAGCATTAATAATTTTGTTCCATCCGCATCCGGTGGAATCACGTGACGTCATCTCTCGTACCCGGTGTACATCGCGGCTTGTGCTCCAGCGCCCGGCTATGCGGACGCGTGACGTCACAGGCGAGTTGGAGGTCAATCATTCCGCGCTACATACACTAACTTTAATATTCTTTTTCTCTGTTATACATTGATACATTTCAACAATTTTTTTCAGTGGTTTATTAGTTTTGATCTATATCTTAATTCCACTAAATTAAATTAAATATTATCAGCATCATGAAACTATTTAAACAAGACACTGCTTATGTATTGTGTTTTAAATACTCTGAACTGAAATGACAATAATTATCATTGTTGATAATATCATTATCGTGAATTTACTTCAACGGCCGATTTCTTACTGGTATTAATATAATAATGTGGTTGGCTCGACAGTATCGACATATCAGAAAGTCTTATTTAACCAAGCCACCTTTATGAATTTAATGTACTTTAATAATAGCGTATCGAACCACCCTATACGGTGATGACAGTTTGACGTATTGGCTTAGTACCTACGTTCCAGTTATTGAAGAATAGGGTGGGTGCGTACACATGACGTAATCAGCACGCTTGTATCACAGAGAAGAACGGCGCCACCACTTCGTGCTAAATAAAATTGTCGCAGGTAACAAAATGTTAGTATATAACCAATAAAATTACATTTTTGTCTACTGGTTTCTACACAAGCATGCAAATATCACTGCACACCACAACTATAGTATTATTTACGCACCAACATCTTCACAAAATACTATTCACATGCGTGTTACTCTAAGGCTAACACGCATAACATGCATGCGCACTATGCAGGCTAACATGATAGTGCAGTGGTTGTCTTAAAAAAAATGGGTTATGTCTCAAAATTGGTAGACAAAAAAGTAATTTTTAGTGGTTATATACTATAATAAATAACAATTTGTTAAAATGTCTGACCACATAGTTATTTCTTTGAATATTAATAATATTATCATTCGTAAACCATATCAATAATATAGCAAACAAGGCTATGAAAACACTTGGCTTTGTTCTGCGCTCTTGTAATTCCTTCACAAATATTCAAACGGTCAAACTCCTTTATTGTTCTCTTGTTAGAAGTCAAATCGAAAACAACTCATCTATCTGGTGTCCCTATTACAATGCTCATGTTCATACAATAGAAAGAATTCAACATAAATTTTTACGCTACATAAATTTCCGTCTCCATATCCCAATAGAAAATCTTAACTATACAAACTTATTATATTTTACCGGTTTATTGCCACTATCGGACAGGAGAGTTTTATCCGATCTGATTTTATTATATAAAATTGTAAACTCGCATTACCACAGCCCTGAAATTTTGTCCTTAATAATGTTCCATGTACCCAGTCGAACTACTCGAGTGCCGACGCCTTTTTACTGTGACAATACTAGAACAAATGCTCACTACAACTCGCTAGTACCTAGAATACACAGGTTAGGTAACAATTATACAAACATAGCGGACGTGTTTGGTTCTGGCCTGTCACAGTATAGGGGCGCGATACTGAGAGCGCTTCATTCCGCCATAATGTAAATTATATACACTTTCTTTTTTTTTGTTTTTCTCTCTGTTTATATTATTTTTGCAAATAACTGTTATATACCTACATATGTAAAAGCCTATTTAGGCGTAAATGAATGAATAAATAAATAAATAAATATTGTCGAAAGTAGTTTAAAAAATATGTACATGAGTATCCTAGGGCACATCCAAGCTTTACGAACAATATCTATTTGATGTAGATACAGTTCCTTTCCCATCTATAAACATGCATAGTATATTGAACATCAAAAAAATTTTTTTTAAAGAAGACTTACTTTCTAGAAGCCAGAAGAAAATTTAAATAACGCACTCATGTTAGGATCAATATTTTCAAAACAAGTACATCCATCCAGTTAATTTATTTATAATGTTCTGCGGGCTCCAGATGATATTTTTAAGTAAGAATCGTCACATCCAGAATGATTCCTTTAAAAGTAAAAGCCAGGAACCATCTGCCTTGAATATGAGGTTATGGAGGTTAACACCAAGAATTTTTGTGCGGAGCATTCTATTCTGTCCTGGAACATCCACCCCATCTCATTTCATAATTCTGTGATCTTGTCTCACATAGTGCTGTGGACTTGTGAGGACATTACATTTAGCTTCATGTAAAAAATGATATACATTTATTTTATGTATTATTCGCACGCTATATTCCACACCACTTAAATTTGTGAATTTGATTCACATCCAGACTTACATACAACTAAATAAATGGATAGCAACAATGTCTTCGGTTTAAATGAAATGCACCATTCTCACATTATTTTTAATTTTATTAACTTATACTCTATATTTATGTTTAGGATCTTGGAATGAAAGGAATCACGAAGAGTCTGCAAAATAACTAAAAAATAATTAATAATTGGTTCCATTTCTATAGGTTCAAATATAATAAAATTATGGAATTGACGTTCACATGGTAGAGAATCAAAAAGATAGATTTTTAAATTTTTAAAATTGTATTTACGTTGTTATTTCTACTTGAGTTGTAAAAAAAATATTTTGTTTTTTCATTACTTGTTTCGAAAAAATCAGAATCTCACCTGTCGATGAGAAAACAACGTAAATATAATTAAAAGAATAAAAATAATCTATTAGAATAAATTACTCCTTTTCTGGTTGTGGCAAAGATCATATTTAGATTTCTCACGTTTCCGCCACGGTTTCACCAGCTAGCTGTGGAGTATATATTAATACGCCCTGCCTACATGTGGTCAATATTTTGTTCTTGAAAGGTCGGTATTACGACTCCATTCCTTCTTGTCCTAGCAACCTTTTTAATCAGTCTTGTTATTAAAGCTCAATACCATAGTTCCGAAATTCGATCATCGCCTCACAAAAGGAATGAATATAACGTCATCATCGGGATATATTCCATATCGTCGAAATAATCATTTGCTTCGAGTACCATCGCGTTTGGAGTTTGTGAATTGTGCATCGCTGCTTCGTCGATCATTCTCATTTTCACGTCCATCTCCCATCCTTAATCCCGTCAAAATTTCCCCATTCTGCATGAGTTCGGCAATTTACATCGGATTTACTGACAATGCGTGGCGATGGTAATGATACGGAACGGGCAATAGACAAAAAAAACTCAGTTTATTGGGCAGTACCTACCTACCGAGCGGGCTACACTTCAAATTTTGATACTTCAGCGTTTCACACGCATTAATATGCAGTGAACCATTTATATTGATATCTATCACATCCTCCAGTCCCAAATTTCCCAAGCAAATGTGTATGGCCAAGACATTGTCACGGTCTTGGCTCGAGTTCTCGAGCTGATGCTCTTGGATTCATCAATGACATCGTTCTTCACTTCACTTGTCCCGACCACAATTCCTTTTTATTTTAAAAAACCTTGAGGCCAAAATACATTTTTTAAAACCTGTCCAAAAATATACATTTTTTTGTTCATTACATCAAAATTTTGTGAAATTTTCATTTCGTCTACTTTTCAACTGATTATCTAATCAAAAAATCATAATTTAGTTATTGCAATTAGTAACTAATGAAAATTAAATTAAAGTTATTATTGCGGAAGAACAATTTATATTTATAAATGAAAATTCAAAGATAATATTTTTAAATATGAATTTCATCATTCTGCAATACTTCAGGAATTTAATTCTTGTATAACGTTAGAATTTAATTCTTATATAAAGAATATTATTCATGGAATCGGCGTTAACTTTCAAGAGATTCTACAGATCTGCAAAATTGATGGAATAAATAAAACCATTAATATTTTCACCTTAGCCATGTTTTCTATATTTGATTGTACCTGTGGTTTTTTAATCCACCTTGAATAATAATAACGATGAAATACCGAATAATGAAGGGTTCTGTCACTCAAAACTCAAGTAGTAAAATTAAACTCAAGTAGAGTAATAATATTTTTATTCCATCCATTTTAATAAAATGTATAATATAGTTAGAGCATTGCTTAGTTCTTTGTTTTCTACTATACTGAACAACTCTTCAATATTTTTTCCCTCCTCTTGAAACGGCTCTTCCGAAAGAAAAAAAAACAACCCCATCATTGAGCCGACTCTTATTTCTCCGATCAGACGAAAAACTTCAGACACGGTGTTTCACAAACTTTTATTTTAATATTCAAAGATTATGTACAACCGTGTATTTCTTGAGTATTTGTCGGGTATTTTGAAATGATAAAAATACAAATCTCATAAATATTTTTTTAGTATAAGATGTGTTCTTACTGGAGTTTGTCCCCAGTGGGATCATCATTAATTAAGATCAATAATGGATGTCTCACAGAGACGAAGATGTTTATTTTAATAAAATAAATTTTAATAAAATTGACAGATCAATGATATTTAATGTAATTAATTTATTGTAATTAATAAATTTAATTATTAAGATAAATTATATAATTCCAAATACGAAGCTATTTATATGAGAAACGTGTATGAAAGTCTTTTCATAGAATGACCCAGGGCTTTCGATCTGTATCAGTGATCAAGGGATAACTCTACACAGTGTAACGTTCACCATCCATCCATCGTAAAAACATCAAAATATTATCAAATGTTCGTAAGTTGAATATATGTTCCATGTCTGAAAACCTTTCATATATTTGAAGGGACTATGCTAGTGACATCTCATGAAATATAATAGTATGCATAGATTTCGCAGCTGGAAATGATAACTCTATATTTTAGTAATTATTTACTCAGATTATACAAATAAAAATATTAATAAATTAATTTAATGTTATAATAATAAGTACACTTGACTCGTGTAAATATGCTTGCTTATTTGAAAATTGAATATACCACTTTTGTTTTGTAATATTTTATATTATATATTTTTCATACTTTTATAGATATCAGAGAAAATACTTCTAGGTTTGTTCTTTTAAAAGTGTTAATGTGTTGCATACGAGTATGATAATATATATTGAAGTTTCTCAAGATGTTGTTATACTTCAGGTTACGTAAAGGAATGTGAAATGCATTACAAACATAACTCCAGGGTCTTAGTGTAAAACAAAGTTGAGAATTTATCTAAAAGAACATAAAAGGGATGATTTCCTTTATTTCTCTACATGAATTATTTGAAATTATAAAAGTGATGGGAAAGAATAATAAATTCGAATGTTACATTGATATTTTTACTATTTGAACGGACTGACTTGTTGTCTCTGATGACGAGGGTCTAACTGCTAAGCACTTGTCTTACCGCTGGACCAAACAAACAAACATATTGTATAATAAGGCAATCAAAAAAATATTTGAAAACTGAACTTTTTTGCATATATTCGTAATCCATTTTTTCACATGACTAATGCAGTATCCGAATATTAAAAACCTTGTTTTATTAAATTAATTAAATTTTCGAACGCCATGTTCTTCAGCTGTTTTTGCGGCTCTTGCTTGTGCGTTTTTATTTATTCAGTGTGAGTGACATGATTATTAATTTTAATTGAAATAATTACTAAATCATATTAAAAATTATTTAATAATGTAGTCATTTACTTTACGTTAATGTTGAAAGTTTCAGAGGTCTAGAGCAATTCAGAAAGTTGGTGAAAAATCAATTACAAGATTACAACTACAGCAAACAGACAGAGACAATTAAATAAAAGCATGTTAACATACCGCCAAGAAAAAATTAGACCCTTGTTTTGATTAAATAATCTTTTTTAAATTACTATTCAGTTACAAGGGCGAGAGAAGCCCAACTGATTTCAACTAATTTCCTGAATGATTCGCTCCATTTAACTCAAAGACAAGGCTTTCATGTAAAACACTTCGATTAGTTGAAATTAGTTTTCCCTGCATAGTTTTCCATGTTTGGAAGTTCGCTGAAAACTACCCCTCTACGGTGTGCGTTGACTTTTCCTCCCCTGGTTGCTATGGAAACGTCCGCCGCACAATTAAGCGCATCCATATAGTCCAGTTGGGGCCGGGAAAATGAAGTGAAAAATGTCCGAAGCTGTCTTTTGTTATATGGCGATATCCTGTTATTAAAAATGTAAAATAAAAAATTATAATACTTTTAAAAATGATTTTACCTTTATATTACTTGAGAATTTTGACAATATATTTACTCCCTTTCTTTAAACTCGTAGCGTCTGCGATTTTTTCTGCCGGAAAAACTTTGGGTCGATTTTTAACCCTTTTTCCGTGATCCCGTCGAGCTGAAACTTTGCAGGCAGACTCGTGGCGACGATAAAAATGATTTAACAAATTTTCGTTTAAAATTTTTTAATAATTATGGTATAATTTTGGATTTTTCGAAATATTAATGTTTTTTTTCAAATTGGAATCAATACAAATGAGTAATGACCTGATTCAATGAGAAAGGGAGTATAATAAAAACTTTTTTTTATGGTTTGGTTTTTATATCTATGTTCTAGGAACACAATTGCGGGACTTGTCCATAGATGGATTATTATTTTTTTACAATAAGTTAACGAAGTTAACGACGAATTTGGAAGAATATCGTATATACATTAAAAATAATATTGCGTAATGCCCTACTATAAAAATATACATATATCATTATCAGCTGCGAAATCTAAGTAACTTATTATACTATTTCATGAAAAAGACTTCAGACGCCTCAAGCAAAATCCTATCAAATATACGAAAGGTTTTCAGTTTTGGAACACATATACTAGTATATACAACTGTCAAAAATATGGTAATGTGTGGAAGTTTTTACGACGAAATTAGTAAACTTTTATATAGAGTGATCACTTAAGCCAGCTAGTGCAGGTCATAAGCTCTGGGCCATCCTATAAAAGACTTCCATAAACGTTTATCTTATAAGGCGTAGACACAAGGGTCTACTTTCGTATTTGTTTCGATTTCATAATAATTTTGTGAAAATATTTCTTTCATATTCTCTTTCAATTTTAGGCGGACATATGAATATTATAAATATAATTATATTGTTGAATTACAAAACATGTTTTATACATAACTAGGCTTTGACATAATCCTAAAAATTAACATCTCAAAGATCACCAAAATAAATATATAAACATGAACTAACGGATATTTCCTGGTTTTCGTTTTGGTTTTAATTAATTAGCTTGTAAATTTTGTTTGTAAACTTGTTTAAATTACTATTAGCTTGTAAATTTTGGAACATTTATGAAAAAATTTAACAAAATACTCAACAATTTATATGTAAAAACGTCGCGCTTTATTACACAATGCCGTTTTTACTTTTAGCGACTAGAGAGCTTCTACCATCTCGTGACAAAATATGACAAAAAAAATGACATCAAAAAAGACAAAATAAAAAAACACTTGACTAAGAAACAGTATCGGCTGTGATGTAAATACTTTAAGAAATCAAATCTTATAATAAATATTTTTCAGAATTTTCTCTAAAAATCAATTAATATTAGAAACGTCTAATAGTAATTTATGATTGTGTTGCAAGCTTGTGTAGAATGTATGTAGAATAAGTCTAGATAATGTGATGTGAAAACCGTCACTATCATTATTGTAAATAAAATGTATTTATCTATTAAATAAATAAATAAAAACATGTGATATGATAAAAAAATTAAAAGTTTTTATTATATCACATGAAATTTATTATTTCAACAAAAAAAGAGAATGGTCTAATCACACGAAGCAGTAGGTACATAATAGAGGCACTAGACAAAATAAAAACACGTCATATTCTATAAGCGCCAAAATTATAGAACACCCTTAACACTGTAAAACATTCACTGGAAAAAATGTATTCTTATATGGCCAAGATTTACTGTACAATTGTGTAGGTATCAGTCGAAAATTACTCTCACCAATATCTACGAGTATAACTAATTTTTATCCTTCTCATTAATTTGTGTAAGTGTATATTTCAAATTTCAATATTTTTCTTATTTCATATTTCTATTCCAGATTTGTTTTATATTAAATGTTACGTGAAGAATTTGTTCCAAAAGTTATATTTTTCGAAATAATCTAACATTATTCAACTTTTTACCACTTCAGAGAATATTGTTATTGTTTTAATTTCACTGTTGGAAACAACAGATAGATCTGAATCGATTTACACATACCTCGGTCTAGTTAAGAAGAATATCTTTTGCATAACACTTAAAACAATAATGTAAATCACCGAATGATCACAAATGAAATGTAAAAGTAATAATTCCGTATTTTTTTAAAAATTGTATGACAGATTCCTCAGTTTACTATGCAAGTTGTAATTTAATTGCTATTACGTTATCAATTGTTTTCATGATATGTTAATATTGAAATAACATAAAAAATATAAATATTTTAATTAGATATACGAAATTTCCGCTTTGATGCTTTCATAATAATTCGCTTTATATAAATGGAAGAATACTTCATGTTTTCATGAAATTTTCCAGAGAATCGAAATAAAGAGAAATCTTAATACTTTTGCTGAACAAACAAAAACACGATGGATGGAAACATATCGAGGCGGAATTTTCCTTCTTCATGTGAGAATACTGCTTAGGGATACTTTATACCATTTTACATTTTAGTACCCGTGTACGGGATGAAGGTAAGCTGCATGCAGTACCCCCTGTACATGTGTGCTCACATGCCTTAGTATCTATGTTGAGACGATGTTAAAAGTACCTAGTATGTTCTATGAAACTGAGCATTTCATGTTCGCTATTTACAATTTGGTGCCGACTTTTCCTGTGTGTATTTTTAAATCCAGCAGAAAATGCCTTTATAATAATCACACCGAAATGTATATTTTTTCTAATGATTACAAATAATTATTAGCACCCGTGAAAACTCTTACATTCGCATTCTTCGGACTTTTTGTATTATATTTTTAAGACATAATTGTGATTTACAGTGATAAGTAGCTTGAAAATGAAAACAACTTCATGATCACACGTCCGTTTTACTTTTTTAATGTCCCTTATTATCAAAAATATTACCCTTAGCTATTTGCTTGCCCCGGTCCAAAATAATGAACTTCCGCGGAGATCCCTTAAAGCAGTCATGTCCAAAAACTTTAACTTGCGATCGCCCGTATTAAAAATATTACAAAAAAAAAATTAAATATAAAATTTTCGTATTTCCTTTTTATTTTTCTATGATAAAAAATATTATTTTCATACATTTACATAGAAAATAATTTAATTACGGTTTGTGTCGTCTGGGGTATCACACTGTGTTTTTACGACCCCTCTGGCCGACGTTTCGGATCCCGTTGAATGGTCCATCATCAGGGCTGATGCGTTGTTGTGAATTTTGGTGTTGTCGTTAAATATTGGCTTGCAATACCGTGTCGAAAGCTTGGTGTGCTGTCACGAGTCTTGTATTGTGTGTATGTTTTAGCTATTGTCTGATCACTATCTCTGCGGAATCTGCGATGAGATTGACTTTGAAGCACAAAATGCATGCATGGTGTCTCTTAGGGTTTTCAAGGATTTTTGGTTCGAATGCAAAATGAATCCAGAAAATATTCAACCAGTGCGGATTTTCCTGGATTACCGAGTTTGCATGCCCGTTTGTGCTCGTCAACCCATTTGTAAATTGTACGCACCGTTTGTTCCACGTATAATTTATCGTAGTCTTGACAGTTGAGTCTATACACACCGTCTCAAATAACTCAAGTAGAATAATCGTGGTCGGTGGATGATTTTGTCTCTTTCCTTCTTCTTCTTCGTTTTACTCTTTACGAGAGAAGTCGTGATCTCGAAAAAGTGACTAATCATTCTATATGATAGCGTAGATTCTTTGTCGCCCCTTATTCTAGGAATGGTCTCTGAATCATTGTTTCAACCAAGTCTGACATTGTGTCGGTGATGCAAAGATTGAATTGAGTTATAAACTATCCATGGTTTTATTGTGTCTGGAAACTGTCTATCTTTCAATACAATTCAAAATTTAGCCATAACTTACCCTTAAACACAATAAATTAATATAAATTAATACATAAAACCTTGTTTTAATTGCATCTAGATGTAAAACGGGGTAGGTATGAATATTTCTGTAACAATTCATTAGGAGTTTCCTACAGTCAAAAGTCACGAAGGGGCTCCGTAATACGAATGAAAACCCATCCTAATTAATGTAACGCCGGGTTAGGGGTAGCAGACAATAGGGGTGCCACAACCCTTCTAAATTCTCTACTTTAGGAATCTGCTCTCCGGATGCCATTAGGCACAGCGTTTAATATTAAATGCGTTCGTAATCCGTTAATAAGAATTTAAGGATGCAATTTTTATGACGCATTACTTATTTGGACCTAATCGAAAAATAATTTTGAATTTATCAGGTATACGGTGAACGTCATAGATGGTGTGTATTTTGTGCTTGGCGCTCGTTAATTTTGACATAAAATGAATTTGCGTGCAAATGAATATCTAGACGATATTCATTCCATACATCCATTCTACACAATTTTTTTTTTTGGAAATTATATTTATATTATGATACTTTGTAGATACATAATTACTACCTTATGAAAATAAATATTACTGACGAATTAAAAAAAATATTATAATTGTGTTCTATAACGCCACTCTGGGACAGGCGTAGCCTAGTAGAGGCATAATCCACAAATTTAACAAAAAAAAGTGTAATTTATCTTATATTTTTATTATTAAATTAGTATTAAGTACCTTTATTTGTAAACAAGGATTTTTTTGAAATAAGTAAAAAAAAATTTATAAGCTAAACCTATTACATATAATATATGTATAAAGATAGAAATAACAAACTATTCAACCTATGTAATTCAATGAATACCAATAATAATAAGTATATTTCAGAGAAATAGTTTTGAATGCGCTAAACCTGTTTCGCTATCTAATCTAAATATAATAACTTTGCTGTCTGTTTTGGTCAGTCGGTCCGTAATATTCGTAACTTGCTGAAACTAAGCTGGAATTACACCTCTTGACATTTTTATATTATTATATTTTGATTTGGGTTTAAGGGAATAAATTCAATTTAAAAGAAACAAACTGTTTTCAATTCATGAATTTTCAGCTTCAAAATCGTAATTATTATTTCCCGTGATTTTTCACGAGTGTACGGCTAGTATATTAAAAGTATATAAATCACACACTTTCATTCAAAATTATAAAGATCTAATAAAAATAATTAATTGGCACAGTAAGCATCGACAAGCGTAAAATGATATTTTTCATAACAAATTAAATATTACGGTATTTAAAAAAAATTATAGTTCAAGGAGACCGACCACTGAAGGTACGATTTAAGTATTCTTAAAAATAGCAATAAAGATCGTGTCTTATAGCTAGTAGCCAAAACTTTACAGGTAGAATCCTGCCTTTTTCATATGGTTAAGGTTACACATTCACTGCAAAAAGTTTTTATCATTCATTTATATAAGAATATATATGCTAGACTGTAATTTTTTAGGGCAATAACTTAGGTAGAACCTTTGTTCTTATACAAAAAAAATAAAATTAACATTATTTACAACAATTAAGAAAATATAAGCATTAATCGATAGGCCGCGGCCAGAAGATTCGTTTTTAGTGTCTTTGAAAAGATAAATTTTTACTCAGAATATGTTTTTAATTCGTGAAAAGCTTACTTTATGTTCATCATTCTGTACTAAAATAATTATGAAATGTTCAATATTATAAAAGTAAATAATTTTTTAAATTTACAAAAAATTTTGACGTTTTTTGTTGATTTTAAAATACTTTTTGTAAATATAAAGAAATGATTTTAAATAATGTATTCGATTTACTTCCGTACTTTGAGACTTTACTCACTAATTAAATTATTTTTTTTATCAAAAACACGTTAATCAAATATAATAATCGTCGATGCATCCGTCTTTCCGTCTGTCTGTTCCCGTAACTTCGTGTAACTTTCGTAATTTCGTTCGAATTTACGGCTAAAAATCGAAACTAAACAGCCGGAGCCGGGTTTGAGCCCCGAGTTACCAAACCCGAACCGGCCACTGAACGCATGTCGCTAAGGCCGCCTCTCTGTGGAGCGCCAAAAAGGTGCTATAAATAATATAGTAGGAAAGACGCGAAAGTTATTATTAAAAATATAAATTCCGAAGTATGAAATGTGCCAATAAATGACGTCGTTATAAAACAGAATGCAGTTGGCAGCGGCGCGGCGGGAGCCGAGCGCATACTTACAGCCGATTATTTATTTTAACTTATTTCTCTATGAAAGGTTGTGCCAAATTTGACATTAGTTTGAAGTATTATTATATTATACTGTCGAAAGCAATTGATTCATCGCATATAATATGTTTTTTTTAACTAGTTTTGTATGAATTTCCTTTTTTACCTATAATTCTACTTTAAACCAGCGTCAGTTCCTCCGTCACTATCCGATTTGGTGGCTTTGAAGGCTTCGCAGAATTTGCGGAGATTTATCATGTGATTTGTAAGTCAAATTGAAGGGCATTATATATAATTTTTATATTAAAGAAAAATGGTTATTTTTTTAATGTAATACATAGTGTTGCAGTACCTAGGTTTTTTTTATTCTAGATTAAAAATAATTAGAATTTACTTAAATTCACAAGCATTTTAACATTTCAGCTGGAAGTCAAAAAAATAGGTACCTAAATGTGCTTATGCGAGAAATTTTTAAATAAAAAAACAGTGATATTAGAAAAATGTTTGTTTACATTTTTTTACAATACATATTGGAGACATATAAATACGCTTTTTTTTATTCTAATTCTTAAAGCATTCAGAATTCTGATAAAAAAAATGCATGAGCGCGAGCTGCTCTTGGGTGTTTCCGTGTATTTTAGCTTCCGTATGGTTGTCTCTTTTCCTCGCAGTATTTCTGTCTTGCAACGAATACGTAAATATTCGCGCTAGTGCAGTGTTTATTTATGTTAGGTTTGTTGATGTCTCGTTCTTGTCTTGAAAGATAACGATCCAATTTCACCATGTATCGTTACTTGACATTTGGAAAATGGATGTCTAGCCTTAAGGAAATATGCAATATTAAATTTTGCATTTTTTCAATATTTCTGACTTATTTTTTTCTATATAATTGACGTATAATTATATTAACTTATATCAATCATGAAAAAATTATTCGCCTTAATACAAGTCGAATAAAATGATAAAATAAAATCTCTGATTGCACCTTTATTAAGCATATCTAAAATAAATCATTAAATATATTCAAGCGCCCTTGAGGTTGAGTATCGCGAAAACAGCGATATATTAATTATCCAAATATTATTATTATTATTATTATTAAAGGGTCGACAATATGCTGAGTTAAATTTAATGTCAACAAATTGGGTTTTTAGATGGAAATAGGTAAAAGTAAATACCTAAGAATTAAATGTGGTTTAATTAAAATTGATTGATTTCGAAACTTCGGGGGTGTTTAAGTGTTTTCTTTACAACCTGTCCAAGAATCAAATCTAGTCGCCAAAGTTTAATCTTCTTTGGAAAAGTCTTAATCACTTTAATTAAAGCAGCCAAGTCTCAAGTCAAGGGAGCCCTAATGACCTAAAATATTTTTCGATAATCAATTAAGAGCTGGGATTGTCATTTATTAAGAAATTTCTTTATTTATTTTTATTTAATTTATTTACCATTGGAATTACTTCAAAGTTTTTTTTTACCGCAAAAATTAACTTTTCCAACGACAAATAAGTGTTTAATTAATTTTTAATTATGATATTATTGGTGGAGTTTTATTATTGATGCATGATTGCAAGTATTATATGTAGCATTAAAACAAAAAAAAGGACTAAAAATTATTTTTTAAATATAAAAACGTTGACTCGACAAGTAGCTTATTGCCGATGTAGTTTATTACTCCGACGTATCCGAACAGTAGTACAGTATGATTACAGTAAAGAGTGTGGTTGATGAAATAAAATAATTTATAAACTTTACCTCTTTATATATTAGTATAGATTATTTAATTTTATTAAGTCTGATTATCCAGGTATTAGAATTTAATTCAGTTGCTTGGAGCCATTATTATATTATAATTACGACTAATTTAGAGTCCAAAATAAATTTCTTCGATTGGTCAATTTCAAACTAAACATACCACCGAAAAAAATAATTATGACTTTCTCAGATACTTTTGATCTCTTAACAATATACTATAAGATAAGAAATAGAAATAATAGAGATAAGAAAAAAATGATGGATTTTGCCTTTTTTTCACAAATGAATAAACGAAATTATTGACTTGGAACGCTTGCGTGAACCAACTAACGAAACTAGAAGTTATGCAGGTTTTGCTTTGGAGTTTCCACTGTGTAATCTTGGACTAGCAAACAGATACGAGCAGTTAGACGTTTTAGATAGTAATTAATAAAAATTTAACATACTTTAAAAATATTTTGAATGGTCATTAAACATCGTCTAATAAGACTTATAGAAATAGTATTAAACATCAAGCTAGGGAGTCGTTTGTAGAAAGGTTTGCTTATTATGTTCTCGCTAACTACTAATACCTCGCTTCTCTTTGTATGCCAGCTTTTAAGACCTCTGTGTGGAGTGTTTGATGTGGTATATGAAGTGTTCTTGTGTCTATAACCATACATCATACTATAAATTCCTACTCTATCTTTACTTCCTGAATACTACTATTTCCTTTGTTCTTGCTATATATTATTATTGATAATGCTACGTACTTTCTTATATTTGTTGTAAACTTTTATCTTACTTGTTAGTTTCTTTATATTAAGCTTGACATGTATTACTTTATTTTTATTGTTTGTAAAAGCGCTAAAGGGGGTAAAATAAATAAATAAATTAGGTACATTGAACTAATCTCAATATTTTAAATTGAAAACAAATTACCCAGATGAATCAATTAGAAAGATTTATAGAAATAATCTTTCTGTCTAAATAATATTTGATTACCATCCTGGTACGAACCAAAATCATTTATTTACTGGGAAACTGTGAACCAATATCTTCACAGTAATGGATTAAGATTTGAGACTTAAATTTCGAACTTACATTTCGAACTCTTATTAAAGATCAAGCATTCGCAATATTGAACATATTGAGAATCAAATCTTCAGTCTTACGTAGGCGAAAGCTTAAGTGGACCCTACAGGAAATAAATAGTTATTATATTTAGAATAGAGATTTTAAATTGTAAGACTGAATGTATCTTACCTGACTCCCGGTCGACTATCTTTTGTCTATTGAGAAGATTCAGCGTTGAGTATTCGTATCATGTAGACGAGTCTTATTGCATCGTAATTGTTCCGCTGAAGAGAACCAAGTGTTCTGAAATACGATTACGGAAGGGAGGTACGAACTGAGATATTGGGTGTTGTTGGTGGGGAGATATGGAATGCCAGGGGATGATTGCCGCTTTGACAAGGCTTAATATCACCCTACACAGAACTAGGTATATGGGATGTAGGGTTATTGTTGTCTGTTTTTTATTTTCAATATCCATTTTCATTTCATTTACAAATAATATATAAGTAAAATTTTAAAATTTCGAATAAATATTATTCGAAACATAAAACAAACCTTCGTACACAGGTATATTGTACATTTTTAATACTAAAACTGGCAATATAATACTTTTAGACAGCACTAGTCTACGAATTTAACTTCTGGGAAGCCGTTTGTACGCACGCAAATTTCTGAGATAAAATATCATTATACATTTTTTTTATATATTTATATTTAGCTTGACCTGTGGTGCGATAAAATAAATTATTAAATCTCACCCGTCTCAACCTATACATTAAAAAACTAATTTTCTAAAATGAATGAATGATTACTGTACTGTCGTCAGGAATACGTCTCTTTGCCAAATTTAATCTTTGTCAAAGGAGTGGGGTCAAATATTGATTACAATATTCTTCGCTGACAGACAAGTGAAACTTAATAAAAGCATGTAAAATAATTCTTGCTGCGTGCTCCGGATAGATGCGGGTGTTTATTAGGTATATTAATTAAGTTTGGTGGTCAGTTTTTAAAAACAATGAAATGTAGCAACGCGTACAATTGTTATTTGTCCTAATAGCGACACACTCCCTAAATCATTTTATTTTTACCCCAGAAGCGAGAATACACAACCGAATCAATTAAATTATACGAGCGGAAATTTCCCACAGTAATTTCGTTATTGAAAAATTATACAGAATTGCGTAATTTGTATTCAGCTCTCGCCAATAAAGGGATCTTTCTACATCCAGAATAACAGTAGAATTATTTCCAAGGAAAATATTTTCCCCGTGTTTTCGGTAATAGAAATATCAACACAATAGTAATATACAGGACTCCCGGGAGAGGGTTTGCAAACCGCTCTTTTGTGACCCCTGTCGAAACAATATGGCAGGGCCCGTCAATTTTTAGGTAATAGGCGGCCGAGAAAATAATACATTTATTTATTGGGGTCCTGTCTAGCTACAACGTAGAATAATCTTAAATAAACGCAATATCGGCGTGTCGGTAAAAATTACATTTTCGATATTGTTGATCGGTGGAACGCGCTTACACTTTATTTAAAAAATCCATGCTTTTGGTTTCATTTTAGAAAAAATAAATGTTCAGCAATATCTATTTTTTACAATTTATATAGAATACTCTGCGTATACTGAAATACTTCTGACACGTCACAAGACATAAAGGCTTGTGGTACGAGGCAGAGTCTAGGGAACTGTTTTGGTCAACTTCCCGATAGCCATTTGCTCGACAGCCGTTTGTCCGATATGCCGAATGTCAGACAATCTGACTTCCCGAAAGCCATTTGCCTGACAACCCGACAAAACATTACTCCATTTTTAAGATTTGCGTATTTTTTGTGAAAATATGCATAGACTGATCAATTTAAAACTGTATTTGAAAAATATTTTTTCTAGTGTGTAGCTAAGGGCACTTCATTTCGTACAATTCTTAGAAATTATTTTGAATATTCACTTTGTTCTTTAATTTAATTTAGTTACTTTTTTCAAAAGTTTTTATAAAACGCCTCATAATATTGATAACAATTTTAAGGAATGGTATGAAATTAATTATTCGAAGCAATGGAGTCGTCCTGTTTATATACAGTTTCGGGATCTCAGAAGTTTCACCAGATAAATCAGCAGTTCCACAGTTTATTGTAAACCCTTCTAGTAATTTCCAATTTATTATAAACGTTGAGAGTGTTCATAAACTATCGATTATGTGAAATAATTTCTGTTTCTACAGTCTCGTGACAATATTTTTGAACTTCATATTTCTTTTTGAGACTGTGAAAACCTCTGTTATTCCTTTTCTTAAAGGGTTCACGGTAAATGGCCGACATTTTGACCTTGCGAGGCACCGTCCTAAAATAATATTAGTATTATTATTACTTGTCAGAAAGCCGTATTGACAATCCGCATACTTTTGGCAAATACCAGATCGTTCACTAGAATGGGCCCGTCCGGAAATGAGAGATTAAATTTGCTCGTAATTTTTTAAACTCTCCTGCATTTTAATAAATTAATATACCTAGGTAGCTGAATAAATATCGATTTCATGTGATACTCTTACTCTTATATAAATAAATTTAATAATAATCTTAATAAATTTATTAAGACGTGGTTTGGCTTCATTCCTCGACCACTATTTTATAATTCACACTAATTTTCTCTCGAGAGTCTTCTGCGGAACACTTTAACATTGATCACTTTCGAGAATATTCCGCAAGCAAATAGGCACTTAATTACTTCTTCACTGCTGATTATAATTCGCACTGAATCGCCCGTTGCTGCCTGATTCGTTCGTTTCCACGGTCTCTCGATGTTGTCTAATTCAAAACTGTTACACGCGACGTCACTTGTGTCCATATTTGGAAAACATTAATTACCTTACAGGACTATATTCCTGGCTATGAGTCGAAAATATTCAAGAGTTATGCAATATCAAAGTTTGCATTTTTTTTTCAATATTTCTTACTTATTTTTTTATAAAACGTTGAACTGTCAGTAACGTATACCGATTACGAAAAATTCATTCGTTTCAATACAAGTTAAATAAAAGGTTATTAATTTTTCAAGTAATGTTTTCAAGTTCAAGTAAGTGTATATCAGCTTTGGATTTCTAAAAGTTTCTGGTATATTTTCGTGTATTCCAAATATTTTTATTGGCTTGTTCTAAAAAATTGTTCGGTTTTTCTTAAGTAAACAATGCGTGTCAAAATTATATTTAATATGCTATATATTTATTTTTTAGTTTACAGATTACAGCAACATATCATTGATGATCATGATAAATATTCTATATGTAACATTAAAGTATAGTAAAACACTATATGATAATAAGGGGTAAAGCATTTCAGACTTACTTTTTTGCTTGTGATTGAAAAATTAGAAACACTGTTATAAATTTATACGAGATATAAAATTATTACACACTTCTGGAGTACGTCGATTTCAAGGTTCTTTTTAAGGTCTTTTTAATACACTGAACGTTTAAAATACACATAAATATCCCGGAATATTCGAAATTATAATTTATTATAAATAAAAATACTAAAAAAACATATATAAAAAAAAAGAAAAATGTGTATGAAAACAGAATGGGTCTAAACTGGTTGAGTCATGCAGAAGCAGCGCAAGATAGGAAACATGAAAACACCATGTTGAATCTTTGGGCTTCCGGCCCTACTAAGACAAGGGGATGAAGATGATGATGATGATGATGATTTATTATAAAAGTGGGCCGCGCCATTTCGGATATCACCTTTATTGACGTTTGGCGGAGATCAGAGATTAAAGCCACTAGTAAAGCGAATCAATTGAGTTCACATTATATTTAACTAGCGAAATAAATTGAAAGAGTACCTAAGTGCGGAATTCTCTATAGTGAACAGTGCGGTAAGAGACGGGAGATGAATCTTCTAGTACTGGAATATAAAGTGTTTCACAGATAGAAGATTCATGAAAGTGACAATTAGTGCTAATAACATAATAATGATAACAATTAATTTTGTGTCCAGTAACACTTGGTGACAAATAAAAACTTTATTTAATGCTTCATTGTGTTTCATTTGTTTCACTCCACCGCGATCCCTTGACAATATTGTGTTTTAAAAATTTAAACATAAAATAAAAGATGTTAATATCTTAAGATACAAAAGTGGCATTGTATTGTTTACTGTCATAAAGGCAATTTTTAAATCCAATTAAACAAAGCAAATAATACATTTTTCACTCCCGTATTAAAAAAATAGATTTATTTAAATAAATATTTTATTTTGCTTTTGTACCTACTTGTTTGTAAAGATACTTTACAATTATTTTACTCCATCTGTTACTAAAATTCCTTTCTCTTAAATGATTTCGTATCTCGTAAAATGTAATGGTCCACATTTGCATAGACAAAAGCAACAAAGTAAATTTATATCCAAATTTCTTATTCATTTAATCTTGTGGATTTCAAAGGTTAAAGACATGAAACTTGGTTTTTACGAGGTTCCTTTAACAGATCTTGTTGGCCATTAACTCGGCTGGAAGTAAATGTGCCGTAAGAGACAAGAAAAATTCGATAATTTCAGTAAGTTTTAAATTTTTATCGATAAATTCGAATTTTAATATTATGTAAATATTATGAAACCGAGAATAACATTTACTCCACTAATATGTTTTTACACAGTCAACTGTAAGTTCACAGTCAAAATAGGTATTAATAATTAAGATAAATTATAGAAATCTCATAGAGACGAAGCTATAAATATGAGAAACGTCTGTGGAAATCTTTTTATACGATGGTTCGGGGCTTACAACATGTATAAGCAGGCTTAAGGGATCACTCTGCACAATGCAACGTTCACCAATCGATGTAAGAACATCCACACATTATCAAATTTTGAAAGTTTTATTTATATATTTTCAAATCTGAGAATCTTTCGTTTGTTTGAATCAACTATGTTAGAGACATCTGTAGTCTTCTTTCATGATCTAGTTATTATACATGGATTTTCGATAATACAAATATAAAATAATACAAACTTCATACACAACTCATGTAATAAAAAAAAGATAAGTAAGATGCTAATATTTAAAAGAATTACAATTATAAACTAAAAATAGAGAAACATTAAATTAAATGTAAGATATAAAATATAACAAATTAGAACCATAATAAAATTTTATGCAACAATTTACAACAATTAAAAATAAACTCAAGTTATAAAAATAAACGATAAATATAATACCTAACAATAATTACATAAATTTCAGAGGATTGAAATTATCTGACAGAGATTTTTAAAACTAATTACTGACTCAGAAAAAATATCGGATATGTTACTCATTTCCCAATCTGTGAAGCCTTCTGTTGATGAATTGTAGAGATAATTCGTATTGACAATATCGCAGTGAAATTTTATACTTTGCCAATAAAATTTCACTGTGATATTGTATCCTCATTCTTCTATAAAATCCATTTTAGAAAAACTACCTTTTTTATGATACGTGAAAATATTGTTGGTAGGTATTGTAAAAAATTCCGTAAAAAATATTTAGAAATTTAAAAATTCAAATACGCTTACTATTAAAATCTGTTCACAGAGCGATGTGAAACAACGAATATACTTAAATTATTTCAATATTTTCCAAATAATTCATATAAATGTTGCACCCAAACTTAAAAATGTTAAATATTGATTATATTTAATTTTAAGTTGATCAAATAAAAATAAAATCGTGTTGGATAAAAAAATACGTTATTTAATGTTATTCGTGCTACATATTTAAATAATTAATTTAAAAAAATAAATGAGAGTTTTCAAAAGTTCTGTCAATTATTGAAATAATGACAATTTTCGACGAATTTCAGTTTTTTTTCTAATAAGTTAAAATCGAATGCAAATAGAAAGAAGTAATTATCTTTATACTTGACACATTATCTTTGACTGTGCTCGACTGTCCGCTCATAAATTTGGCTGTAATATTGCTTGAGTAATATAAAGCATCCATTACCGTAAAGTGACTTTAAGAGGAAATATTTTATGTCTTGGATTACATCACAATTTTTACGTGTGTCGGGAGATTATCACTTGACAGCTTTATTCTAATACAATTGCTTCCTTAGAGACTGAGTTGATCATAAACCAATAGTGGGCGTGACACTGGCTTCTGACAATGAGGGTTCCGGGTTCGATCCCCGGTGAGGTCATAATTAATCTATGTGATTTACTTAAACCTGTATGTTTTATGATGTTTTCGCTTCTATACTTGGGCATTTTGGCCTGTTGAAGCGTATAATAAATAAAAAATATATATAAATTCTACGAAAAATACATTACTTATTGTACCTACGTGTTAAAATAAATGCTTTTGCTGTCCCAAATTTGATTATCCTGCGTGCCCTAATATTACAACAATACTAATTGTTCAAACTAATTATGAATAGCTGTTCTAGGACAATGTTGTTAGGGAGTAATAATTATTCCAAAGGGTCAGAAGCCCTTGGAATTCATTTTGTTCCATTGTTTTCATTCTACTCCCGCCCTTTCATATTCCGGGGTTAATTTTTCAATATCAAACAAAGTCCTTTGGTAATTTTAATCAACGCACCTGAAGCAGGAGAGTCCCGGGATTTATCCTCCCATAAAGAAATTAAGTTTACAAATAAACCTGGATTACGTCTGGCAACAGCCATTAGTGAATTAGTTTCCACGAGTTTGAATAATTTCATTTTATGTTCAGCCGCCTTTTTGTAGCTTAAAATTCTGAGCGAATTTTATCTTAAGCTTTTTCAAGTTGGGTTTCAAGGTGATATAATGGGATACTTACCTCGGCAATCACAAGAAATTCCAAATTAGGTTCCTTGAGTATTAAATACTGAATTTTGGAAGCCAAAACACAATCTGACGAGACTTTTAATGCCTGTACTATTGTTATATATGAATTTGAATACACGAATTTGTCTTGTAGAAATTTTCACACAATTTGATAACACAGGAATTTTCATTTTCAAAAGAGGAAAATGTCTAGTACTAATTTTCTTACGCCTTTGCTTAATTATTCTGTTTAGAAACTATAAGCATATCTCAATTCAGTCTGCTTCGAGCGTACGAGCTGTTTGGTTGCAAATGTATCCAATATTCACTCTCATAATAACGGTCGGGATGAAATAATAATAGAATATTTCAACATTTAATCCATTCTATATACGCCAGTTGGGTTTCGCAATGGATTTTATGGATAATGCACTTCAGTACAATTTTATTTTACTTTTTAAGCTTTTAAAGTGAAATTAATTATCCAGGAAAAACAAAAATGATTTAATAAGTTGAACGAATTTAATAACTGAAATTGCTTTAATCGATTTATTCTGTTGTAATTTTATTTTATAAAAATAAATTAATTCTTTGAAATTATATATTTTTAATATATTCCCGGTAATGAGTCCTGTTTGTCTGGCAATTACGAATAACGATTTAGTATTTCCATAATTGAATTTTTTCTGCCTTTTACATGCTCATTTGATTAGCAAATATCATAAACAATACATACATAATGTGCAACATCTTTGTAAGAAATTAAATTTAGTGCTTTGAAAAGGGGATCGTTATCGAGACATTTTGAAAACACTGAAAACAAAGAGATCCTTATCGATACATTAGTATACTTTAGGGGAGTAACGTTGTTAAATACCGGCTATAAAATAATGCCCAACATTTTATACAAAAGATTGCTCCCAATGTCTGAGGAAATTATTAGCAACTACCAATACGGCTTCAGGCCAAGCAAATCATGCATTGATCAAATTTTCTCTTTGAGACAGATCTTAGAAAAAACGTTGGAATACAATGTCGAAACTCATCATCTCTTTGTAGACTTCAAGGCCGCGTATGATAGCATAAATAGGAATGCATTGTACAATGCCGGTTTCTGTACTTGTAAAAATGTTTGACAACAAATAAGGGCAAAAATATCCCAACATTAAAAACAGATTATTAAAATATTTATAAAATTATATGCAACCATTAAGTATTTATTGCTACATTGACATTATAAAGACACACTGTCACTTATAAACACTCTTGTACCAAAAATATATTAATGTACACGCTCATGAGAATAATGTACCAGTCTGAAGATGGTCATAATATGCTGAAACCGGTTCGTTCAAAAAACAATAAATAGTGGATAAATATAAAAAAATAAACTTATATTTTTTTATCAGATAACTGCTGTCATAAGTTGTGATATCTTTGAATATTTAAAAAATCATTGTATATTTATTTCTACAAATTATAATCACAGATGTTATTGGTCCCAACAAATTGAAAATTAATACTTTAAAATATTATTTTAATATCATAATTAGTCACAATACTTTTTTGACCGCGATCTAGCATTTCACTTCCTGCAGTTTTGAAAATTTTATTTTTAATTTGATTGTGAGCGCTTGTTATAGAACTTTACTCTAGATATTTGACCTCAGATATTTCAGTGTTTTGTACCATCTCTAATTGGATTACGTCATTCGAATTCTGACGAGTACCTGTTCGGTATTCTTTTTTGGGTCTGCTTATCTTCGGACAACTGTCTTCTATTTCCATCACATTTTTTCAATTTTAAGGAGAATCCTCTTGAATTGAATTCAAGCTGTCATCAAATAAGACGACATCATCCGCGTGCGTCATCTTTTTAGGACTGCTTTTATGGGGCAGGTATTGAGTGACTTCATTTTTAAAGTTAATATGTACAACCTTAATCGAGTCTAACTGTTATCGTGATTAATTGGACTATTGTTTTCGCTTGCTGTTATCTCAGTATCATTTTTCTAAGGGGAACACATTTCTTGTGATATTCATGTTCATTATAATACGATGAATAATTGAATTCTTAAGTCAGTTATTATTTATTTTCGTACAACAATGGCTTAATAATAACAAATTATCCATAAATAATGCGTCTTTGAGTTAAATTTAACAGATAGTTAAAGAAACAGTTAATTCAGAAAAATGTTTCCATAAAAAATTTAGAAAACCAAGTTATCTAAAACGTAGCAAAGAAATATATATCTTTATTTAACTTTGAATATTATTTAAAAGAAAATCAATTAAAATTATATTTGATTATTAATTTTACTTGGTTTAAAATCTATTCTCAATCTTGAAAAAAAAAGTTTTCCTTTCTCCGAAAGACTTGACAATTTGTGTATAGATTTTTTTTACTAGGTCATTAAATAGTTAATATTGAAAAAATATATTCCTTGATATAATATGCCATCGCCCACATATAAAAAAATAACTTAATTGAGAACGATTATTGTAACTTAACTATGCCTGATTAAATAATTGAATAAATAGTTGAAAGAGAAAGGAATTATAAGTACACCTGAAATAAAATAGGGTTGCCCGTATTTCCGCTTCCGACTCTTCTGTTCCCAAATAAATCAGGAATGCATTTCCATTCCAAATCACAAGCAGTTTTATTGTGATCACACGTTCAATCTCCACTTATTGGCAATATACCGTGAACGCGTTGAATACGTTTATCAAAGCGAAACAACGCGGCGGCCATTTGCTTAGATGGGATTGGGTATTTTCACACTTTCCCGCCCTTTTTAACAAATGGAATTGCGGCCGAAATGATTTGAATTTTTGCTGAAAAGGATTTTCAAAATAAAACAGTGCTTTTTCATTCAAAATCGAACGATATGGAGAAATTCACTTGTTAATTTAATGAAAGGTTTTTCTTTCTACAAAAAAGGTTTTTTCTACATATTGAATGCTCGAACGAATCACTTATTTTCTGTTTTACTTACGATAAAACAAATAAAATACAAAATCTGTAAAAAAAAGTAACAATACAAACCATTGTTGAAATTTTGATTAGAATATTATTGTAAAATTTGGACAGAATCCATTGAGATGTTAAATGCTGATAACATTATCTACTCTACATTGAACCTAGATATATATAATATCCTAAAACTTAAAATAATGTTTTGAATTACACCGAGGATTACTAAATTAAAATGCGCTGAATTCTATATTTTATGTATCAATACCTCCAAAATCATGTTCCCTATAAATTTAAAGGTTATCTTTCCTGTAAAATCTCAAATTCAATAAATAATAAATTAGTAATCTTCGTTGACTGCATTTTTTTTGGGATTTTGCTACCTTTGCTTTTATACCCCACATTTTTCATTTAGACACGCATTTCACAATTTAAACAAATTCACAGTTATTCCTCACCGTTCTGTGAAATATTTAGTCAGAATGCCATTCCATTAACAGAAACGATGTGTTTTTACTCTTTGTTATTAATTTTTCATGAAACTATTAATGATAATTACTAGTTTCATGGAATATTAAAAACGTCCGTATCTTTTAACTCGTTAAATAATTGACATTTTAATAAATAAAGTGTATACAAAACCCGAGGATTATGAAATTATAGAAATAAAAAAATTGATTTTTTTATAATAAAATACATTTTACAGTTTATTTGTGTTTTTTTATGTGTTTGTTTGTTTGTGCATTCTTCTGTAGGTTTGTCATTTTTTTAATACGTTATTGTTCACTTGTCGTTTCTTTCGGAATGAGTCGTTATATAATTATATTCACTAATCTTTATAGTAAGTTGCAAGTTGTAATCTATTATATTATATTTTGTATAATACTTGCATAGAAGTTAAATATAGTTTTATTTCATCTGTATCCAGTTCCGAAAATCATCACATTACACCAAGTTTTGTATCACCATCACTTGACATCATTACGTTGCTTGACTTTCGGATCTGATTGCTGACATATTCAAGCCATTATCAATTAACGTTATCATTATGGTTTCAGTATTTGAGTCTCATTCGATCTTAGGCACAAGTTCTTATTTTTCATGAATTAAAACATATCACCAAATGAAGCGAAGACATTGTCACCAACGATTGGATTCTTAATAGTTATATTGTATGTCGGCGATGCCGAAATGCAATGAAATTTCATCCTATCAAAACACGAATTTTTTTCCCTTTTCTTGTTAATATAGGCATACATAGATACTCGGGACAAAGCCCGCAGTTGAATAAATCACACTAATTTTGAAGCGATCCCATGGCCCAGCAGATAATAATCGATGGCTTTTCGCAATTTTTTCCTGCTAGTAATTAATTTATCATTCGCAAGGGCTTACAAAATCCAGACAACTAAGTTCATTCCATTATTTTTAAAACAAAATATAGTAAAAAATAAACAAAATCATGGTCGCTTTCGTATGTGTAAACGTTATGTGAATTTAAAAACTAAATAATATCATGTTGTTAAAATAAATAATTAAATAAATTTATAAATATATAAAACATATAATTTAACAATTTTTTCAATAATTATGAAAAATCAAACTATTATATTAATATAATTTTTGTAAAAAATACATTTAATTATGCAATAATAAATTCTTTAACTGCTGTGTAAATGTGTCTTAAATATTGGTACACAAGGGACGACATTCTTACGCTGTGACTTCATCCTCTTGCCTCATGAAAGAGCTCAGTTCGTCTCTGTACATTTTTATAATCCGTGATAATATAATACTGTAAAGAATTGAGACACACAAGACTACATACCAACATACTTACACGCACGGTTTATATAGTAAGTTTTCTATTCTTTATAAATTTTAAAATCGAAAGTTCCGAACGTAAATTTTGTTATCATTACTTCCTTTCTTTTGACTCGTGGCGTCTGCTTGCTTGTTTTCTTGACGAAAAAACTTTGGATCGATTTTTAACCCTTTTCCCGTGATCCAATTAAGCTGAAACTTTGCAAGCAGACTCGTGGCGACGATCAAGAAGATCTATCAAATTTTCGTTAAAGAAATATTATAGTATAATTTTGGATTTTTAGAAAATTTAATTGATTTTTTAAAATTGGAAACCATACAAATGTTTAAAATTAATAATATATAAAATTTGGGAATATTTAAAATTTGAATTACTCTGTCAGTATATGTAATAGGTACTTCACTACGAATTTCGAATGTTTATGACAATTGGTTCACAGATGAAAGCAAAATTCACAAATATATCAAAATCTTGATTAAATTGACTGACAAATGTTTTTATAATTTAATCTTCAAAGCATGAACTGTCATATCAAAGTTCAAAACATCTGACATTTTAGAAATATATTAAATTCCTGTAAGTTTAGTGTTATGTTATATGCTTTAATTCGTCTTTAATTGTTGTTATATTTTACAAAGAAAGAGAGTATAATAAATACTTGGTTTTTATGAGTTAGTTTTTTTTATTTTTTATTTATGTAGGTATTACTTGAAAAGAAAATGTAGGCATATCTATGTAAAATTATGATCATCGTGATCAGAGTATTATGAATATTAAAAATATCACAAATGCAGCTTTCCAGCGGCCTTTGCGTTCACGTTCTTACAATATGAGTCACGCTCAAAGGACGGGGCTGAACATAGCAGGGATGAGAATAGATACATAAAAAATACGTTACCGTGTCTCCGCGCCATTATTCGATTTGGCTGCCTGGCTGGCTGGTCGTCTGAGGCTCTGCCGGCAGGGAAAATAAATACAATTTCCCTGAACTGGAACAAAAAATCCGGGCCCATTTTTTTATTACATTTTCCCTCGGGTGTGCCGAAGCGTTGTTCACTGTCAAAATGTTACGAAATCGTACCGTGAAACCTTAAACCCAAGAAATAAATAATTAAATAAGTATTGGTAGTATTGGTACTTTTATTTTTATTTTTAAATAAAAACACATGAAATCGTGATGTTGAAATTTTTAGAACACGGTTCTAAAACAAGTTTAATTAATCACTTCAAAACATTTAGATAAAAGCTATTTGTAAATTAAATAACACATGAATCACTTACATAAGCCATACAATATCCTGAGCATACAAAAAAATTTTACCAATATTTATGATTATGAACATTTTTAGAAAATATATTTTACTTAAAATAAAAAATGTTAATGATTTAATGAAAAGGAACAGGGGGAATAGTTTTGAACTTTTTTCCACTATTTATTGTTTTTTGGTCATATCGGTTTCAGCCTATCACGGTCATCTTTAGACTAGTATACTTCGGACATATTTATAAACTATCTCGTAAGAAATCGTGGGAAATAATAATAATAAATTAATAACGACGATGTTGCGTGACCGCGCAACATGAGCCTCGCATTGATTGCGTGTCACACTATCCAATGTTGTCATTCCAGTAAGTTACGGACAGACAACGGAATTATTACATTTTTATGATATGTTCCTTAATATATTTACATTATAAAACATTGCTTATCGTTTATCACTAAGTATAAACCTCAGTTCCTAAACAATGGGTATTCACGTATTTATAGCCGACACATATGAAATAGCAATAACGACTTTTGTCAAAGTATTTGAACATGTTTTTTATGTTTCCCCTGTCGGCAGTTAAAAGTACTATTCTTAACCCTGGCGATTGGGCGGAATATGAAATGGTTCGCGTCATTATCCTATATGTACCTACTGTACTTTTGATGAGTAATTGAGTAATGCAGGCTCAGCGATAGCAACATCGCTATCGTTGCCGTCTTCGGATTTGCCGTCCCGGGGTTCAAGCCCCATTTCCGACCGTTGTTCGATTTGTATTTTTAGCCGTGAATTCGAACGAAATTACGGACGTTAAATGAAGTTACGGGGACAGACAGACCGATGGACGGACAGACGGACAGATGGATGGATGGATATAAAATAATACAATGTATAGGCCCAGAAGACAGGTATTTAGTTAAAATACCTATATTCTCGCAAAAATGTAAATACTTTTACAATTCCATGAAAATAATAGAAGCTAGATATTACTGGAAATATAATACATATAGATATTATTCCCAAAATTATAGTCATTAAAGTAAAAGAACACTAGACTAACAAATGGATATTTACTCTTTTGTATCAATAAATACTCAAATTGTAATAATAGTTGTAATAGTATTTACCAACAAAAAGGGGAGAATTAATTACTCACAATTAATTAATCACAATAATCAAACATAATAATTTCGCTGTCTGTCCCTCTGTCCATTCCCGTAACTTCGTGTAACGTCCGTAATTTCGTTCGATTCCCCTGCCGAATTCACGGCTAAAAAACAAAATTCAACGGCCGGAGATGGAGCTTGGACTCAGGGCCGGCGAACCCGTACCGGCCGCTTAACGCATGTTGCTATCACCGCCTCTTCGCGGAGCGTCAAAGAGATACCATAAATATATACTAGCGCTTAGCAAATACGTGAACCAATCTTCCGTCATTTTTGACGGGTTACAGTTAGTATTAGAATAAAATTATCATAAAACTTGAAATAATTAAGCACTCACTACTACATAAACCGTTGACTAGAAGGAGAAAGTTCCGGGTTCGCTTCCCTGTGGTAATCAAATATTTTCAATAAATAGATTTTTTCTTTATATTAAAGTTAATCAATTATATAATATTATTATTTTTTCTTTTCCTATTCAATTTTATTACGACGACATTATTTTTTTTATTATGCCTGCAGTAATTAGTCGTAACAAAGTAATTATATTTAATAACAGGGGTTTGAATTTTTGACTGAGATAAAAATCCCGCTAAACACTTAAAAGTCCATGTGAAACTCATTTAACACTTTGCCGACCTGCGGTTGACCCTTTAAAGTGGGCTAAATGGTTTCAATTTAGCATCTAAATATTATAAACCAACCCCAGGAGAAGGGTTCAGCGAATCAGCGAGAAAAAATATATATCAAAATGTACAGCGTTTGTTTCGCCCAGTTAATGAGAATTTAAATGCAATTATAACTTAATTTGCGGAAAGATATACCTTTACCAGAGAGAAAAAAGAGAGAATATTAAATAATGACAGTTTAAGTAACTGGATATAAGACGTTTGTCATAATTTGTAGGCAAATTTTATTTTGGTTTATATTTTGAACATCACTAATCGTTCCGGAGTCATGAATTATTCTTAGTAAAGTCTATAAGTACAATACAATAATAAATTTTTAAAAAAAGTTTTTGTTGGTCTGGTGGTTAAGGTGCTTTTCTAGTGCATTGGTTGCGGGTTCGACCCTCATTGCATACCAGGTTAGTTTGAAAATATTAAGATTATAGATCTGAAATGATTTTTGTGTATGTTAAATAAAATAATTAAATTGATAATACACTCATAAAGCGAAGCACGTTTTACAAAAATTTAAGTAGAACCAAAAAGAAGTGTATTTTTATCTTCACACGTGCGTCTTTATCTAGTCAAGATACTTGCCTAAAAAAAGTCCTGTAACTTTGACGTATTTAACAAATTAATTCTTAAAAAGTTTTCTTTATCAAGTCTTATATCTTCACACCTGATCTTAATCCTGTATATCAATAATAATTCTTTTGTAATTAAATTTTCATAGTATTTGCTTTTTAGGTGTTTTCTAAAATGAAAGTTAGGTGGATTTATTTCAAATGCTGTTGGCTCTCCTCAACCAATCTTTGAATATTAAAATTTATAAAAATTACCGTTTTAAACGATTTTTTTACAGTATTTTTCGTTCGTAATTTTTATGTTACACAAAACTACTATGTACCTATTTAAAATTTTGCACGTTTATAATACCTATGTATGAAATACAACAGAATATTAACACCGATAAATCTAGATCATATAAAAGCAAAGGCAGCAATATCCAAAAATATAATCAAATATTTTGAATGCAGTCACCGAGGATTACTAATTTAAAATATACTGAATTCTAGATTTTAAGCATCTACCCCGTCCAAAATCATGTTTCCTATAAATTTATAGGGTATGTTTCGTGTTAAATCTCGAATTCATTACATTATAAACTAATAATCCTTGATGACTCAATTTTTTTTCTATATTGCTGCCTGTGCTTTTACACTGCCCATATCTGCAATATCAATATCGTCCTATTTCTGCGTAGGCTCCACGTATTATCTATATTTATTCAATGCCTTCTACGTGACAAGTGATTTTGATGTTTCTTTGTAGGTAGGCAATAGAAAGCTTTGATATTCATGTTTTTAATAACGTTGTTAAATTCGTTTAACACCAGCATTTATCGGGCAAATATACGAGTATATATTCTTTATTTTATTTGTATCATTTACATTTATTAACCATAAATATTTTTTACAGCTCCCTTATTTACGAAAGTATTCTAGTCACCTATTATTTTGTTTCATTTAAGAAATGCTTAAACTATTGAATTGATTTTCCTATTGGTTTGTGCTTATTTATTTTGTTTTGATATCAAACATAATAATTTCATTATCTGTCCGTCCGTCCGTCCGTCTGTCTGTCCCCGTAACTTTGTATAACCTCCGTAACTTCGATTGAATTCATGGTTAAAAAACTGCCGGAGATGGGACTTGAATCTCGGGCCACCAAACCCGAACCGGTCGATTAACGCAAACTGCTACGGCCGCCCCTTCGTAGACCGCCAAAAAGATGCTATAAATATATAATAAGGTTTAACGCGAATCAATGTTCCGTCATTTTTGGCGAGTTACAACTAGTTTAAAATAAAATTGGATGTACTAGAGTGCAATGTGGTAGACACTTATCGTGTTTCGTGTTCGCACATAGACAGTTTCGTGACAATAAATTGCTGGTAAATTGAAAAATACTTTTTGAGAAAACACAGGCCGTAGTCGTGGCATTAACTTCAAGGCAATCTAAAAGCAAAGAACCATTATTTTTCTTGATCATTATTTATTATTTTCCAGTAAGTTTTTGGCCATGAAATACACTGGGCAATGACCACGCAACATCCACTGATTCTGAAACGTTACAGAAAACGTTCAGTATTTAGATATTGAATGAATTTTGCAAACAATCTGTTAATTCGCAATTCTCGCCATTATTTTAAAGGATTGGCAATTATTTCCAAAGGACGGGATGAAAGGGTGAAGTTCAGCGTTTCGTCATGCCTTCTATACTGTAATGTATTAATGATTACTCCAATAATATTACGTCAGTTTTGCTTCGCAGAGAAAACCGAAATGGTCACAATTCGGGTAATTTCAGAATTTAACGGTCCAGGCATGATACTTTCAGAAACTCATTGTTTCATAAAATACATCGTAGATTTAAAATCTATTAAAACGTTTGCAAATTGCAATACCAAAAATATAATTGAAAGGTTTATTTTGATAATAATAATAATAATTGCTTTTGTTCAATGTCTACATTGGTTTAATATTGGCAATCCAATATACCGCCACTGTAAGGCCATATTAAAAAACAGTTCAAAACGAATATAATTGCAATTCTATCTTCACCTCAATAATTAGTTATAAAGTCTATATTGTTTCATTTTCAATTAATTTTCATTGGTAATTTTAAAGAAACAAACAGTAAAAAAATGTTAAATCTTTAATATTTTTTTATAAAACAAAGATTTTTCTTCTGAGTTGGAAAGAATAACTGAAAAAAGACTTCATTTGTATAACACCCGATCAAAATAAAATATCAATATACAAAAAATAAAATTAATCACACCAAAAAAAAGAAGAATAGAGTACAAAGGAAATGGTAGAAATTAAGTCAAAATTTAGTAAAAAGGCTTTGAGAACTAAGAAAGTAAATATACATTCATAAATTTATAAGTAACATTTTATAGTTATATAAAATATTACTTATATAAAAAAGAGTAGCTTGTTGGTCTTGTGGTTAAGACTCTCGCCTCGTGATCCAAAGGTCTCGGGTTCGAACCTCACTCTAGCAAGACAGACTAGAACAGACTAGCAAGTTAGCCCTATTTTCATAGCACAAGCATTTAGCTTAGTTTGAAAATAGTAAGAATATTGATGTGACATGTATTCCGTGTTCGCATCTCTATTTAAAAAAAAAAAAACTTTGAGATTTTTAAATTTTTTATTTATTTACACATATATACGGCTTTTAATTTGCTTATAGTTATAGCTTATAATTTGTACAAAGTTGATCAAGAATAGAAAATAGATATAATATATATTAAAAAATACAAATGTGAACATAAATTATTTAGAAACATAATCAAGAACAATATAAATGTAGAAATAAAGGAGACAATAAAATAATAACAGTTATCTGATGAAATTAGAAATATAAATAATAATTTCACACAGTATATATCGATGCAATGAAATTTAAAAATAGTAATTTTATATAATGTGCGATTCAATAGGCAATATAATAAATTATAGAAGAATAAATAAAATAATAAATATTAATTCAATGAAAACAATATACAGTTAAAATATTGTTTGAAATAATAGTTATATTAAAAGGCGAGTTAACAAATAAAAAATATATTTACGTGCGTATATGTTATATTTCTGCATTATAACAAAATTGATTTTAACAAAAATGCTACTTAGGACCTTTTTGTAACCGTGCAAGGTAGCATTATTATTTCGGCGTATTCATTGCCTAGATGTTGTATTCTAGATATTGGCGAGTTCCTTTGTGCTGCGGTCGCAGTATTATTACAGTAGTACGGTTCCTAGCAGGTAGGTACATGAATTAATTGTAATAGGTCAGGGCTGTTAAAATAATTACGCAGAATTTTAAAAAGCCATTTTAAATCTGAAATGATTCTTCTTTCACTTAACTTTAATAAACTCATTAAACTTAACAGGGAAGTATAATTTAATTGTTCTCTTGGAATATGTAATTTATAATTGACAGCTCTTAAGAATTTGTTTTGTACCCTTTCTATTATTTGAGAATGTACATTGAAGTATGGAGACCACACCGCACCGTCGAGTTGTATTCAACCTGACTCCTCACTAGTGATGTGTATAGAAATTTTAATGTGTTGAGGTTCCTGAAAACTTTTGCCACCCTCAATACAAATCTTAACATTTTCAACGACTTATTCGTGATATTGTTGATATATTGTGCAAATGACAGTTTTTCATCAAATAATACACCGAGGTCATTAATTTCGGATACAGATTTAAGGCGATTGTTGTCAGTGGACTTTTCGAATATGATAGGTTTTTTAATCCTGTGAAATCTAATTATTTGGCATTGTACCTAAAGTGTCGTCTCTTTATATAATTTTCATTACTGAAAGGGTTTTTCAATAAGAAAGTTATAATTTTTAATATTTTCCTTATTTCTTGCATTTTGATGTCTTATTGGAAGTTAAGTATCATAAAAAATTGGTTTCAAATTTTGCAACGATTAGCTAAATAGCAAGTATAAGTCGTGTGCTTGCTATTTGGAACCATGAAGGACGAAGTTGAATATTCTCAAACGATCGCTTATTCAACTTAGTTCAAAGTTCTTACGCAAAAAAACAAAACTACTGGTGCAAAAATTAAATACAAATAACAAAGGCTATAAGAGATATTTCTTTAACAAACGAAATTCCAAAATTTTGTTTTGGCTCTCCTGCATTTTTTACTTATTCGGTTGTTCCTTTTGCCTTTAATGTAAATATGATATTCTTCCAAATTTTTTATCTTATACATAAGATTTCGCCTAAAAACCAATGTTTTCAATTTTAACACCTTTTTTAGAGCAGTATATATTTTAAATAATAATATTATTCTCATTAAAAAAATCCTTTACAAACTTTAGGACTTTAAACTGTCAAATTGATATTTAATTTTTGAGGGTTCCAGATAATTTATTTCAGAGTTTAAATTAAACATCCAGAAGTGTCAAAGAGTTTATCGTATCGTAACATAAGGAATATTATACTATGCAGAATGGATGAACGTAGAACTAATGGCGTGATATTTATTTAAACCATTGAGGGCCAAGCAGCGGGTAGCTATTCAGTAACTTCCCGGAAAAGTTTTGTGTAATGCAAACAGGAGCGGGGACACTCGGTTTACTTTGCCATTGTCGCGGGCTGGAGTGAATGTTTCGCGTCTTGTTACGACTTTGTTTTTGACGCGTTTCAATTGTTCTCACGGATCCGTCGCGAGACCTGTTGCCTCTCTCTTCCTTGTCGAGTTTGGAACAACCCTTCGGATGAAAATAACTTCCCTAATGTACCTTTTGGCTTTCAGGGGTGGAATTTCGGGCACGTTGCGGGGTAGTTTACAAGAATTCGGCGCGAATTTCGATATACTCGGTAGGATTATTCCGTACCGAATGAGATCCGCGGCGGGATGTGTGAAGTATTTTCTAGTTATAAAGTTTCTTTGAATAATTGATGGAAGATTGGTAAAGTTTGAAGATCCGAAATTCGGCTTAAGACAAATATGTAGAACTTCTTCATTTGCACCATTTCGACAAAACTAAGAGAAGAAACCCACCAAGCCATAAAAGCATACGATGTTTTAATGAGTAACTCAATAAATTAATGTATATTTTTTTAAAGTATGATGCATATTTTTTTATACCCTGTATTCAATATCCCTATTTTAATTTAATAAATATAATATGAATGCATTTGTTAAGTCATATACAGATAAAAATAGACAAATTCGACGGGTGGTCGTAATCCATCCTACAAGCCAATTCAGATTCCGCCCCATGAATTCCACTATTGAAATCTCTATGTGATATTGGAATGCACGGTTCCTTTGTCACATTTTGAATTACGTGGAGAGGTACCTCTTTATCACAAGGCTTATGCATGCTTCTAATACTGCATTAATCTAGAGGTACAAAAGTGAAGGGGTTAGGAAACTATTTTTGAAAAGAATATTACTGGTATCGCTTTAATATGTACTTGTTATTTATTTATTTATTAAAGAATCTTAACAGTTTTTTAAACATATAATGAAAAA
The DNA here is from genome assembly GCA_016648135.1 of Agrypnia vestita. Classification (NCBI taxonomy): domain Eukaryota; kingdom Metazoa; phylum Arthropoda; class Insecta; order Trichoptera; family Phryganeidae; genus Agrypnia; species Agrypnia vestita. The sequence continues at coordinate 111,621 of JADDOH010006490.1, forward strand.
GCATAGTATTCATTGCATAGACCAATTAAAAAGATTCACAGATGTTTAGAACAAAGTTAAATAAGATATTTTTAAGTTAATTATTTTGAATTAATTAATGAATAGTAGTAAGCAACAAACAATGTTAAGACTGAATAATGGTATGTGATTGAATTACCCTTAGTATTATTACTTTATTTTGTGTTTGAAAGAATGAGGGGTCTCTCTTAACAATTACTTCAAACTATTTCTAGTTATTAAAAACATTAATTTGTCGTTGTTTGCTCTAAATATGGTTTTAATTTAGTTTATACACATTATAGTTGTTTTTTGTTTAGATACAATAAATGGCATGAATAATAAAATGAAATAAAATACGTAAAAATCCGTGGTAATGGCCGTGGTATTTACTTGAAAGATAATTTTATGCTTTTAGTGATTATAGTTATTAAATATGATTATGATACCATAATTCATTTCATTTACCTCAATTCGAATTTTTTTTTTTTTCGAAAAAACACCTTTATATTTTTTTTTTACATATTTTATATTATTATAGATTATACCAAGCCTTGTACAGCTTATCGATACGTTTCTTTTCCATTTTCTTGTACATTTTACATTGCATTTAAACGCTATTTGCATAAAATTAAGTTCTCAATAAAGCCAACACCATGGCATTACCACTATTTTTATCTGTTTTATTTCATTTTTAAGTTCTTTATCTCTAAAAAAAACTGTTATATTTTTTTTTATTTTACGCTTGATTTATACTATATGTACATTCTTTAAATAATAATAGATGTCGATCTAGGATCTAAGCTACCTACCTCAGAACAGGTATTACGAATATCTAGCGAGGTAGGTAGTGACCGAGAGGCTTGCTACATTATCCTATATTTATATGTGTTATGTGTGTATGTATCAAGCAATCAAATGTCTTTTGTCTAACAAACGCCGATTTATTAGTAATGAAATGAAAATGAAATATGTACCCATCATAATAAAAAAGTTTAACGTTTCTCTAAAACAAGGAAGTCATTCCTAAACCGAGAAATGATATGAACCGATTAAAATAAATATTTAAGAACTATTTTTGAGAGGTATTAAAAAATCATTACTCTATGCTTGTTGCTATAAAACTATTTTATCATAGCATGAAAACATTTTTCAGTGATAAAAATAGGTGAATAATGAATGATTATTATTTCGTGATGGAAATTATTACGTCTTTTATAATTATTATCATTTATAATTAAAAATACGAAATTTTAATCTGTATTTAATCCAAAACATTATTAAATTATTTGATTTTATTTACATATTCATTTAAGATTTATAATTTTTTATTAGTTTTTCAATTTTCTGTATTAATTTATTAAAAAAGGCTTCGACTATAAATAAGAAAGGACTGAGATTTCCGTAATTATATTCAGTATCGGCTAATGAATAGACTTTTTTGTTCTTAGTGATTAATTGCTTGCTTATTTTATCAGAATGAATTAAAATATTTTTATTTATCATCAGGAAAATACAGTATTCCAACGGCTTGACTTGAAATTGCTTACCGTAGTTAACACAAAGTCTATAGTTGAAATTACAGGATTTAAATGACTATATTTTTTATGTGGGTGTGTTCTGAGAACATAGTTACTGGATTTTGTCTACTAGTTACTAGTTCATGAGAAAAGACTACAGATGTCTCTATCATAGTCCCTTCAAATAAACGAAAGGTTTTCAGATTCGGAACATATAGAGAACTTTAAAAAAAATTATATTGTGTGGATGTTCTTACGATGGAATTGGTGAACGTTGCATTGTGTAAAATGATCACTTAAGCCAGCTCATACATGTCGTCAGCCCTGGGCCATCCTATAAAAAGACTTCAATACGTATTTCTCATATAAATAGTCTCGTCTGTGTGAGACTTATAATGTATTTTAATTATATTAAGAAGATTCTTTATTAGAATTTATAATATTATGAGTCATTTTAAGATGTTAACCCTCAACCAATGACGTGGGTCCAATGGACCCAGGGGAAACCGTAAAATACGCCTAAAATCTGACATATCCGTCGGAGTTTACCGCGCTTCTCAGTACCTTTATGAAGTCGATCGACGCACGCACGGGCGGAAGCATGAGCTCGGTGCGCCAGGTACGTTTTTGAGCTCGCTTGGGTCCAGTGAACCCATCTCTTTAGTCAACACATTTTTTTAAAAATTATTGTTTATTTGCAGTATTTCACTATGACTGATCGAACAAATGTTTCAAGTTATTCTGTAAATCAAACATCAATTATTTAAGATTGGTTGATCTACGATTTCATTGATGATGAAGGGGAAACATACCAACTCAGAATGAGCATTGTATACGCATTGCAAATTACTTTGCCAGGCTTTGGTAAATGATATTAGATGGATAAATAAACAATAATAAATAAAATAAAGGGATGTACTTTCTGTCCATCTAGTAAAAGGACGAAGACTGTCGAGCTCTGTGTAAAATGCTAACCCTTAAAAGGATCTGTCAGTTTTTCTTGTAAGAATTAATGTAATTATAGTTGTTATTTTCTGAAGAAATGTTAATTTTTGTTTAAAAAATATTTGTTTCTTTTTTGTTTGATAATTATTCATATTTTTTAGATTTTTTTTCTTTTAGTCTAAGAAAAAGTTGAGTCATAAGAAAAATGTAAAATTAGACTGCTACAACGCTTATTCAATAATTATAGTTTTTAATATAGCTAAACATGAGAAAAACTGTTCAATATCAAAAAAAAATTTGAAATCATCACTTGTTTATTTTTTATTAATGTTACAATTGACCTGGGTCCATTGGACCCACCTCATTAGTTAAGTTACTTTTATACGCCTTATTATTTTAGGTTAAAAGACTTCAAATATTATTTTCAATATTTCTACGAATTTAGATTTGGAATATTTTAAGTTATTTTCGAAGTGGTTTTAAAAATTACCCTTTGCCTAGAAGACCAATGAAATTAAAAACAAATTGAAAATAGTTCTACATTTTTATAGTGAACGGGATTCTATCAATACCTCTGTTTACACGTAATTTCACCTTCGCGCTGTATAATGATCGAATTGTAAATTTAAGGTTTAAATAAAGACGGCAGCCTCTTTTTTAAAACGCGCCTACTTTGGAGCGCCTTTTTAATTACAATGTCGCCCTTGTGTACTTTGTTAAATCAACGTTTATACAATGTAAGTACCTTGAAAAGATATCAGGATAATGTTGTTATTAGGAAAAAGATAATCCTGGTAATGAAAAAATAATCTGTTTTGTTTTATGACACTAGATTTATCCGTGATTTTAATTATTTAATTTTAAGTAGATTTTGATGAATATTGATTCATGTTTATACTACAAAATCTATGTTTCTACATCCATGTTATAAGTCTATAGCACATCATATTCACCATTTTTACTCCCTTTCTTTTAACTCGTAGCGTCTGCTTGTCGGACGAAAAAACTATGGATCGATTTTTAACCCTTTTCCCGTGATACAATCAAGCTGAAACTTTGCAGGCAGACTTGTGGCGACGATAAAAATGATCTAACAAATTTTCGTTTAAAAAAATTAATTATAGTATAATTTTGGATATTTGGAAATATTAACGGTTTTTTCAAATTGGAAACCAAACAAACGAGAAAAGGTCCGACGCGTGGAGAAGGCGCGAAACCTGTTTCAACTAGTCTGAATCGAGCCATGGGTCCGATCAGATGGTTTCACCGACGCCGTGCCTATCTATACCAATTATTACGTTTTCAATATTCTATAAGCTTTAAGGATAATAATATACATGGAATAGATTTTCCACATGAACTTAAAGCAAGAGGAATATGTTGATAGAATATCAAATTGGAAACAATACAAATGAGAAAGGGGGTATAATAAAAATTTGTTTTTTTTGTTTTTTTCCGATAAATTGGCGATAATTGGACAAAATACATTTAATTACTTGATACATAACACATAATACATATAAATATATGATAATATGTTGCAAACCTCTTGGCCAATACCTACCTCGCTAGATATATAGTAATAACTAATATTCTGAGGTAGGTAGCTTATTTTATCATTTTAAATTTTATAATGTAAGCACAATCTTATAGTTATGAATACATTTATGAACAAATATTTTTACTTATTTTACCTTAAGGGTTTGTATTTCTTAAAATCTAATAAAATATTTATTAACAACAAAAAAAACTTTATAATATATTAAGCATATATTATAAAGATTCGAAATAGATAGTCGGTGGTTCGAGCCCCATTCCAGGACTCCAGTAAGTTAGTCCTATTTTCATAGCATAAGCGTTTAGCTTAATTTGAAAATAGTATAAACATTATCACGGTCCAACTACAATGTTTATTGTAAATATCAAAAAGCAAATTTATATTCATGAAAAAGAAAAACATAAATTGTTTCTGGAACCACGGTTCCAGAAACAATTTATTTTCATGGGTCCATCAAATATTTAAGAAAGCGTACATTCAAAAGCGACATTTTTTAAGTTGCTTTAAAACAACCCTGCTTTGATGCAGACGGTACGTTTCAAAAAAAATTATAACGAAATATTATGATCGCGAATAAAAAAATAATCTATAAAATCTCATTTCATTTTCTGTCTAAATAGAAGATGGATATTTTAATTAAAAACAGTACTTTGTTCCGTCTCTTTGTACCTCACTCGCAGCCGACAGCCAATTTATAATGTGTCATTTCCTGTTGAGACGAGTGAAAAATTAAAATAAAACGTGAAAGTGTAAAATGCATATTAATAAAGTGCACAGCTTGTGCATTTCGGACATAAATCCCAGAACACAACGGATGCAGCCTCGCGCCTGTGATGGTGTTGAGAATATCCGTTGTGTCATCGCTTCTCAGAAAACCATTGTTGTAATATTTATTTATTAATACTAACATATTATATTTATTTTAAACGGAGTGTTAAAATAAAATAATAGTTACAGTAAAATGAACATAAATGTTCAATATGAGTGTATTTGTATAATTAACGCCCTGTATCTGTGAATACTCATGATGCCTCTGTGGAATTATGTCACAAATACCATGCGCCAGTCGCACAGTACACGTCACGTGCCGGCACAAGATGATGCTTTTGGACGGGTGGGCGTTTTCTCCCAAAACACATATGCACTCCAACCCGCCAAAAGCAATTTTTTTATGTTTTGCTATTTTTTTATTTAGTACTGTTTAAAAAAGTTAGTTAAATACTCCGATAAACTTACCAAGATTTGAAATAAATATTTCAAATCAATATTAAACGTATATTAATGTGAGGCATAGAGAACACGTCATAGTTAAATTGGTTGATTTTTTTTGGCACTTATAAGGATATATTAAAATATTATAGAATTAGATTTTTTTTTTAAAACAAATTGCTGCTTCATGCCCATTACTGTGGAGCTCCCCCACCGTGACCAAGTTAAACCAAAGGTGCACATTTGTCTGAAAAAAAGAAAATCATTAACTTATTTACAAATGAAATATCTATGATTTTTTTAATCCGATGAGCCATTTATTAATACACAATCGACAGAATGCCACACTCTGTCCTGGCATACCACTTTTGTCACAAACTTTTTCAAGCACGCTATTCGGTCGTAGAAACATTTAACAGGGCCATCCCCCAAAATTTGGTCAATTTGATCAAGTCATGTGTTTCGGAGATGCCTTCTATTCCTGTTGCCTTCAACACTCGTGTCATTTTTTTTCTTCGCCATCCTCTCCTCGCTCAAACGATCCACATACAGAGATACGTTATTAATTCAATTGCGCTACAGCATTTCATTTGTTCTTAATTTATTACATCTCCTACATTGATTTAGCGTTTCCATGGTATTAAGTCTATATTCGTTAATCACGATATATATTGATGTCTCAAAGAGACGAAGCTGTTTTTAATACGGGGAAGTAGGTATGGATGTTTTTTGAGTGTTCATAGGGCTTACTACTAATCGTACGGTCGGCTTAAGTGACCATTTTACACAATATAACGTTCACAATTCCACCCATGATAGACTACCACATCTATCAAATTTTTGAAAGTATTAGTCTATATTGCAACGTGATAAAATTTTGAGAAATTTACGCACGATTGGAATCCGTCGTAATACGTCACTATTAAACATATCTATCGAAATTTCTATAGTATTTTCCAGTACATTCTGGAACACACTATACACTAGAATTAACTATAATATTCGTGGAACATCTAGAGGAGCAGGAAGCGACGGGATTAAACTACAGACGACAGGAATGATCGGAAAGCCAATATGTTTCCTATAAAAGTGAAGCGGTGTCGCGGCCGTAGAGTTAGTTTTATTTTGACGTTTCTACCGGTGTGAGATTAGTGACAAGCCGCGGCAATCAGTGTTACCAACGCGTGTGTGATACCAGTGACGCGGAGATCAATTAAGTGAAATAATTACGTGCGATATTTGAACAGAAATTTCTTGAAAAAGTTACCCAGCGATAATAAAGAATTTATAGACGAGTGATAAATTGCGAAATAGTGTTATTTAAAGAATATGTACTGTATTTATTTTATTCGTGTTAAGCGACATTGTCGATTTAATAATTAATTAATCATTAAATTGCCAGTGTTTTCATTTGTCTCCCAAAGCTACGACCCGTGTCAATGTGTTTAATTTATACATCTTGTTTCATATATGAGTTGTATTTTACTACCACCACCTGTGTTTGAAATTTGTCATTACCATAAATCAGTACAGATGTAATGAGGTATCTATATTTTTGATTGGACTTTTATTTTGGACAATATTTTTTTTATATGTATGAAAATGAAATTTTTCCGAATTATTAACATTGTTATCTTTAGCCGAATCAAGAATGCTTCCCTCGTTTGTATGATGAAACATTTTTTAAATGACCTAGGTTTTAAGTGTTGCGTGAACGATAATTGTTTGTATTAATATCTCGCATTTGGGAACTGTTCTGAAAATTGAATATCACAGATACTGGCTACCTCCATAACTCACTTCCCTTTTAATCACACTCGTGGCACGAGGAACAACTTCGGTCCTGCACGCCCTGTACCCCGCCGTCCATATTTCATCCACTGCATTAATGTCCGGACCACGGGTGTTCTCAAAGAGCTGAATAGACTACTCACTACACATATTATTTTGTTTACTTAGAACCGTATGGTAGAGCTAACAATAAAGGTTAGTTCGTGTAGCCTATGTATTAAATCACTGGGAAAATAATTTATTTTTTTATTTTCTGAAATTTTTTAATGAAAGCATAGCATTACTTTTGGTAGACATGTAATCTTCTCATTTAATATAATAGTAAGACACTTATTTTATTTTTGCGTAATTCTGCATTTTAAGTTAATTTTAAACATTTACATTTTAATAAAATTGGGCATTAATTTACAAAATATAAATTATTGGAAAAATATAAAAATTGAATACATCCACCAGGTTGCGTGTTGTTCTTGATTAGACAATCTTGAAAGATTGTCTAATAATTGATTGTTTAGCGTTAACATTGTGCATAGAGTAGAGATTATTCATGAAAATGGATGGAAAACTATTATCTCTACACGAGTTTTATTGTACTATATAATTTTACTACTCGAGGTTCTAGAGTATCAGAACCGCATCATGGATAATAATAATTATTTTCTTTCGTGTTAATTTAAGCTTATGCATCCTGTCGTGCTTAAAGGTAATAAAATGAATTATTTTTAATGTTCAGAAATTAAAACAAATTTTAATTCGGGAATTTTATTATGAATTATCTTTTTAATTTGAAGCGTAATTCATAATAAGACTTTTGAGTCAAATTTTAAATTAAGTAAACAGGAAAAATTGTTGTATTAGTTTAAAATGGGTGATAATGCTGTTATATTATTTAATTTAAACGCAACTATTATAGTAAAATCACAGTCTTCAATATACTTTGCCGCGCGGAATAAAATAGGTACATCATATTTTAAAACTGCTTCAAACGACTAGGTACATACTGAAATGGATCTTTGACCGGAAATTATGCACATAACAAAAGGCATGTTATTAAATAATACATAAAGAATAACCGTTGAAATCCAGTAAGCTTATGTGCACTAGCGCGACGTGTGATAAATCTATTTTAAATCAGCTAGTAAATAAGAAACAACTTTGTAATTTACCCCGAGCATATCCTTATAAAAAGAAGTTGTCCTATAAAGGGTTAAACGCCATCGAGACGGACGACTAACAAATGTATGCAGATAGACAGTAGTATGTCTGTGTGCTAAACTACCCCCGTGCAGCCTAAGTATGCAGGTGTCCACAATTCGAACGGACGTAAGCCCCTTCACCCCTATCTTAATCTTCCACGGTAGTAAATACTCCATACAAAAATCTATATCGACAGCAGACACAGTAGGTACATACCTTCGCGTCACCGGAGGTTTTGCTCGAGAGCTAACCAAAGTTTATTTGATATTTAAAATACATATCTAAAATAAAGCCAAATCAGCCGGGTTTTTGTGACCAACACTTGCGAGGTGTACCTACTTACCAGGAATAAAAACAGTTCGAGTTCTTTGTAGAAACACAATTTGGTACCGGCGCCTCCACAAGTGAAATCAAATACGCGTAGCTTACAAATCGTACGCCGTTCTAAATATCGCTCCATTTCTGGTGACGATACAAACAATCTTGGGCGACATTCTTGCCGACGAAACGCTGTACATCTCGAGAATTTAGACCGTCTTCACCAGCCGCAACATCTTCAGGCCACTATCGGTCAGCCGGTCTAAGGAAAGCCGATATCCAATCATCATGACCAAGGAAAACAAACAAAACTTCACACTAACATATTAATTCTAAAGCCAATTCCTCCTTGTCCCAATTCTGTAACAATATAATTATGTAATTTAAATATTCTATAATGGTGTGTTCTCCCTTTATTTAAAGATTAGATTTAAGCCATGACATGACCCACTGTCACTATTATAATTGCTAAATAAACACTGTGTTCATAGTAATATGCTCATCACCACTACCTGATTGTTAATTGGTTCATGCCATTATAAAAGAACCCTATCATCGGTAAAACCGACCCCTGGGAAAGATGTGGCCGAAACAAGTTAATTTTTAAGTGTGTGAAATAACGTAATAATGCAGCAGAAATTGCTTATAAGCTTCAATGCCTGTGATATTAGCAGGTACTAATAAAGAACATCATTTTTCAAAAGCCTCGAAGATGAAGAATATTGTTGGCATCTTTATTCAGCTGATAATAATCGACTGATAGCATTAGTTGACTCAGAACCACGTAAAACAATTCCAGAGCTAACACATTGGTTACCCGCTAGTCGTAAAACAGTTAAGAATTGCTTTAAATAGCTAAAAAAAGTCCATAAAAAAAGGTGCCACATGAAATAATCGAAAAAAAAGACCGCAATTGTTCTCTTATAGGCTGGCGCCACACTGCGCGTATCTTTCGCCGCATCTTTTCCATTGCGTAAAATCGGCAAAGCAAATAGGTCGACCGATCATCCACATAGTGTATTTGATAAGCGCATATTGTGTGAAAAGAAATTTAGTTGAAATATAAAATAGTATCAGTTTTGGCTCCACAATCCCTGGCGGGTCTTTGTCTCATCAAGAGTCTTCCTCACTCGACTCGGTTTTGTGCCAGCTCTTTCCAGTTCAGAATTTCCAAGGCAGATAAATTTTATAGGACGTTATCGCTCCATTTTAATTTTGGCCTTGCTAAACTCGGCCCATTGGTCTTGAATTCAGCAGATTTCGGTGCTTGTGTTCGGTCATTCTCTCCACATGATCTAGCTATATCAACATATAAAATCATAAATACACATTTTCACATCTGGCGAAAAATATACAAAACTTTTTAAAAAACATGAAACAACAAATATGATTATACATTTAACTTACTTTTCACATATTTTGCACTTAACTTACGAAAAGTAGTTACTTCTTTTACATTTTCTGGCAGTTCATTACACAATTTGAAACCTTTATACTACAAACTATTTTGTGTTTCCGCCAGTTTTGTTTGTGGAAGCCTTCAAAATCCCCTACTTCTCATAGGATGAGTTAGTGTGGACCTCAAAATTGTATTTCATATTATATACCAGAAATATATAGGACCAAGGATCTGGAATGAATTAAGGACATACACAAGTCCGTAACAACGAATAAATAATTTGTTGAACTATATTATGGTTAATGATGTAGTTTTTTATATATAAAAATATTGTAGTAATAAAAAAATTGATAAATCTTTAAAATGTAAACTAAATTCTTTAATTTGTTACTAGATAAATAAGGTTTGCGTTTTATTTCCTAAATAAGGTGTGAAAATAACTTGTTAAAAATGAAAAATAAAATTTTTCCTTTGGTTTTTTCTTAGTTAATATAAAACAAAAAAGTACATAAAACATTTAAGCGAAATTCATGTTGAAATAATTCCTCAGTTTCCACGGCGGAATTAAGCTGCATGAAATACCACGTGCCATTTGTATACCCTTTTTAGGAGGTTTCTCTCTTGAAACGTGCAGATTTATTGTTGGTCTCTCGTTGTTTATGTAATTCTGATATTAAATTGTACAAATTTCAGAGCGAACTTATTGAATTATTGGGTTATTGTGGCTGGCCTTTTCATAGATTGCAGATAGATTTTCATAGAAACATTTGGTTTAGGTGCACTAACGGAGTATTTCTTTAAATTTTATTAATAATGTTGATATTCATTTTTGCCTCGTTTAATAAAATTTTATTCTAAGGTGGAAAATAACTATGATTTTTAAACAAATTTAATGAGTTAATTTAAAAGATATTCAGTAAAAAAATGGAATTGGTGAACGTTGAATTTTTGTAGAGTGCTCACTTAAGCCAGCTCATACAAGTTGTAAGCCCTGAGCAAGCGTATAAGGGACTTCCATCCACTTTTCTCATATAGAAATAGCTTTGTCTCTGTGAGACAAAGCTATTTCTATATGAGAAAAAAAAATTTTTATCCTTAATTAAAAAATATTTTCTTATATATAAAATAATAATGTAATATTGATAGTTTATCGACTATTTATATATGTTGATTAATACACTCCTTTGATAATTCTAAAATAAAACGTAGACTTTTATTACATCATAGACACTTCTGTTATGATTCTTGTGATCGTAAACTTTTATCATACATTTTCGTTCTTTCGTCGCGTTTTCTTGTGAAAGTTCACGAACAGGGGTCCAATTTACCTCCAAGCCTAGCAATTAAGGTAGGGAGACAATGAGCAGACACGAAGCAGACGTCTGCTGCTTTCTTTGTTTAAGGAGTATCTACCGACAACCCCTTAAGTACCTCCCCCGCTAGTCTGCACCTGCAGCTTAATGCAGGGGATGAATTCCTGCCCTCCCGACGCGAGGGTAGCTAGTCTAAAATGAATGTTGGCCTTGAAGGCAGTGTATTTAGCTCTGAGCATGGTTCGTTGTTTTGACTCCTACTTCAAGAAAATAAATACTTATTTTATTTTTCACGATAATCAACTTCTTACTACCCACAACATGAGTTTTTACGTTATTATTATAGTTTTAAGAGGAACAGTCCCTCTCATACTCAGGTATAATTAATAACAGTTATAAATTATGCCTGATAATGAGAGAGATTGTTCCGTAGAGAGCAGTAAGGTATGTAATTTGGATTAAAGAAAATTAAAATATTCATGTGGTACTGAGTGACTTAGGGCAACTACATTGAAGAAAACATTTATAATTTTTAAGACAAATTAAAAATTTACTTAAATCAACGATTTAAAAACAAAACTATATATAAGACTCTTGCAACCTGAACACTATTTATAAATGTCAGATCTTCAAATATAAATTTTTGTATAAGATTAACAGCTCAACACGAGATTAACTTACCGAATTAATTATTTTAGAGGAGGTTAAGGAACCTGGAACTTAAAGAAAGCAAGAAGGCTGGAGTGCGAGGGTTATATAGGGAGAATAAAAATCTCGCAGTAACATGCACCAAGTTCTAATACGAAAAATGAGCTACCCTGTAGGCCTTCATTATGACGTCAAGTTTTATTGTCAAGGACATAACAATGAAAGTTTATTAATTTGCAAATTAACAGTATCTGAAACTTTAGACTTCCTAAAAAACAACTTTTTTTAAACAACGCCCACGATAACTCAAAAGCTACTCAATCTATCTTAATCAAAACATATTTTCTTTATAATAAGTTACTTATTAACCAACAGATTTAAGACCGAGGGGAAGACCGAAATGGAGATGGGCGGATAATATCAAGACAGATCGGCAAAAAGCTATGGGAGTGTCCACCAGACTGAAACACAGAGGCGATGTCAAGGGTTAATGGCGCTCTATTGTAGTCTATTCTTCTGTTCTGTATCATGTACTTCCGAATCCCATGAGGCTGCTAAAGAAGAAGAAGAATTAAAAATTAACACGGTTAAAGACGTAGCAGTGTCGTTAAAAGATTACTGCTGGGAAAGAGAAAAATTATTTCAAAATGAAAAGATGTCCGAAACAAATAATAAAACTGTTCGCAATATTTGGTGCTGTCAGTGGTTGGATTATCGAAGGGAAATTAAAACACAATTATGTCGCATTATTAAGATTTTAATTAATCATAATATTTTATTCAGATTAATATTTAATTTCGATTTTTTCCAGAATGTATAATATAATAACGAAAGTGTCATACTTCCATGTACTCACAGATGCGTACCAGCACCGGAGCAGTTGGGTAGGATGAAAATATTTTTTTCAGTATCCTAGAGTGTAACTGAACAAATTTTGGATGGCGTTTAATATTATGCGCATTTTTATGAAGGAAAGGAGTAGAGATGGCCAGAGGAGCGTTATCTAAGTTTTTCGCAGTGCGCGGTATACTAAAAAGTAAAAACGAAAAAATTATAACGGATGTCATTCAATACAATACTTACATATAATTAATATCGGAGAAAGAGGGTAAGGTGGCCAGGGGAGGTTTACTATGTTTTGCGGGATCCCGCAAAGTATGGCATTAAATATAATGTAATACATAAATAGCATCGAATAATTTATACAGCAACATTTTCGTAAAAAAAAATCACCACAAGAGCGTTTCAATTTATTTTTTTTGGGAAAGGGCCGGTGTAATTAGTAAAGAGAGGGACAAATTGTTTTGCAGAGGATTTTATTAGTCTAAAGGATAACTGTACAAATTTTGAAGTGGATAGCATTTAATGTTAAAGACATTTACGACGATAGAAAGGAACGTTGTAACCAGAGGGTAAGGGTTTTATGCCTGTGCTTTGAGCATTAACCTAAAGAGTAACAATGCAAAATTTGGTTTAGATCGTTCAAAGTGTTTAGTGTTGTATAGAGAACAGTCAAATAGGTATTTTGTATATTACACGTATATCATTTTTTAATTAACTTTAATTAAATTATTATTATCATTTTTTAATTAACTTTAATTAAAAAGGTACCTATTCAAAACATAGACGAGGGAAAAGTTCGTACACGATTATAAACTACTTCCAAACAAGACTTTTGCATAACAAATTGTACATTTTATAACGTAAAGTAGTTCGTTTCATACGTCGGCATTATGCATATGCATTTGTTGAGCATTAAAGTAGGTTACCCGAAGCTTAAACTCTGCGCGCCTAAACTTATAAATCTGCTATAAAATTATAAAACATGCACGAAATACTACGTTTTAGTGTACGAGAGAGAATTATTTGAAAATTGTTTTACCTTTCATAAAAACGTTTGAAACGTGTTGCATTTTTTGCTCCATGCGCGCCGTTGTTGTGTATTCATGTTGTTAGTGGAATATTTTATTTTTTCAGAAATTTAATATCTGTATATCTCTCTAAATAATATAATTAAAATTGGCTGATGAATAAAATTATTTCATTAAGTAATGCATTCATTAATTAATTACAAAATAGATACCAAAATCGTAACATTATCTAATAAACTGCATTTGTGGATCCATATGAAAGACACTGATAATAAGAAATGTAAAACTATCGTTTGTAATTTTATATTTATTAGTTTTTTTTTTGCTCTTGGTGTTTCCTTTTTTTTTAAATAAATATTTCCATCTATGTATAAGATATAACGAAGTAAATAAGTCAATTAAAAATAAAATAAAAAAATGGATAATCGAAACATAAGAACATCTGATATCCTTATAAATGTATATTGTTAATCATCATTCATCATACAACTATCATTCGAGTCACTATTTTGAAAGCTAGGTTTTAATATTAGTCACTAATTACTAATTTATATTTTTTTTTTTAGTTTTAGTTGTGCGTTTCATTATTACATATGTCTAACTTTTCGTCTCCCGAACCTGTGTACATGTATATGTATATACCATTACAGGATTTAATATACTTATGTAATATATATTATATCTTGTATAATTTCTTTTGAGATTTAATAAATGATAATAATAAATAATAATCTAAGGTGATGAAATGATAAAAAGCTACCTACCTCAGAACAGATATTCTATACATCTAGTGAGGAAGGTACTAGCCGAGGAATTTGTTACAAACCTATATTTATATGAATTATGCGTGTATGTATGAAGCGAATAAATTTCTTCTGTCTAATAAACGCCGATTTGTCGGTAATGAAATTGAAATTGAAACAATTTTACATTTACTCACCGTACGCTCCTGCTGTATGCAGGTGTCTCATAGCTAGTAGCCAAAACTTTTCACGTGGATTGCTGTCATGGAAATAAGCCACAAATCTTCGAGCAACCATGACCTAATATCAATAGTTGTGGAGATATACAATATCCAAGTTTGCATTTTTTTAACATCTGGATTATTTTTTGCAAAACGTTGCACAATAATTACAGTAACTAATATCGACGACGAAAGATTCGTTTGCTTCAATAAAACTCAAATAAAGTGATAAAAACCTCGTTTAAAAATTATATTTTTGGTTTTTTTCAAGATTTTTATCATTTAAATCGAGTAAAGCGCATTTATATCATTTCATTATACTAAAGTGAATTAATTTTTCAGAATCGACATAAGTTACTGTAATGATAGTTCAACTTTTTGCAAAAAATATACCAGATATATATAAAAAAAATACATACTTTGATACTGCATATCTCCATAACAATTGATATTAGGTCATTGTTGCTTGAATATTTTCGACTCAATATTAAGGCAGTTAGTCTATCACTCATCAAAATGTCCTTTGTTATCAAATAATCAATAAGTATTGAATAATGAATATATTGACACTTCGCTGTCAACAGTAGTCAGAACAAACTGTTCCTTCGTGCAACTTCAGGAAAGTCTCCTCTTACTTATTTTCTAAGAATTATTTTCGGGCACTTTCTAGCTTCTAAGAAATGTATCATGTTTTAGGAATGAACTTACAATTCAAAAAAATTGCCTAATCACCAAAATGGATAACAATAGCCAAAGTTCAAATATCATAGGCAATTATTTTTCAATAATTTTCTACGCAGCGTTCGGGAACCGCCTGATAAAAATAATAATCGATTATTACTTCCTACTTTTACAAACATTTCACCCAATAGTAAAATTGTAGGCGTAGCAGTAAGCATTGATAAATATATATATATATATACTACGTTAACCGGAAGAGCCATGCAATATGGCCTAAATATTGAATGTTCAGTGACAACATCACGTCGGATTTTGGGAGTCTCTTCGATAATTTAATTAAAGTGGGTCGATGCTAATATTGTTATATTGGTATTTCCATCGCATCCGCAATTTACAAGTCAGGGTATTCAGTTAATCGAATTAGCCATGCCTCTACCATCAATTTATTTTAATAATAATGTTATTTTAAAATAGGATTTTTAACCCAATTATTTAATATTCTTATAATAATTTAGATTTAGCCCGGAATCCTGAGCTCGGCGTGTCAAAAATTAAAAAAATATCTAACCTAGCTCTTGATGTCCAGAGTTGGCGCGGTGGTATACATGTTTATACTTGTGTACGGTTGTTTGGCATTTGTCGGGCTGGGGCTGGTTGTCTACCAAAGTTACAAATACGAGGCGTCCGCTGCAATCGCGTTTCTTTGGTAGCTTGAGTATTGGTGAAGGCTGTTGTGTCACTCAAAACGGCGTGGCATGTCACGGTTCACCATCACTTGTTTAGCCCATTCCAGGACATCAAATGTCTGTTAGAATCTGACTTAATTCTATTATTAGTAAAAATATATACTATATAGTTACTTACTTTGTTTTCTTTTTTCTAAGTAGCATTCCGAAGTTATATTCCGAATTCGCGAGTCATCTTTTGGTTATGGATAATTCTTTTGATATTAATCTAAACGTCCATAAATTTAACATATAAATTATTTTTTATAATAAAGGATTACAGTTGGATAAATTAAAAAATCTGGGAATGAAAAAAATGTTAATATTAAATTGAATATTATAAAGGACCAGGTCCTTTTAACAAATGGGTATCTTTTAAATTAATTTTCATGTTAGTAGGTACATAATTATTCTATAAAATATGCTTAATTATATATTAATTTCCCATATATTATTTTTATTCTTTTATTGTCTTTACCTTCTTTGATTTTAGATTTTTAAATTGTTTAGTATACATTGTATGTAGGGACCATTGGCCCTAAAACATTTTAATATTTTCAATAAATAAGTGATAAAAACAAAGTGCATTTTTATAAATTATATTAATCACCGCAAAATCATTTTGCTCGTTTTGAAGAATCTATTTTTGATTCTATGGAATATAGGTGTAAGCTTGTTCTAGGATGTGCGACTAATAAAATATGCGAAAATTGATGAGTAGGGTACAATTTTAATTCATACATGGTTTCTTAACTTCCCTTTACAGTTCTAAGTTTAAATTTACATTTCTAATATCTTAATGAATAGTTACTTACATTTCATGAAAATTGATGCAAGACTCCCAGAAGTTGTCTTTTTTTGGGTTCCCTGTAATCCATACGCATCACTTGGTCTGGATTTCTTAATCATATCATAGAAATGAAAACATCAATGTTGGATCAGTTTGATTTTCCACATCTTGGACTTCTGCGATGAAGTACAGTGATAAAACAAAGTCAAATTGATACATACTCTTTGAAAATAGTTCTCAAGGCAATTTTCAACTATGGCTACAAAGCCCCTTACTAATTAGCCTACATAGAATACGAAGCCTAAAATCATGACTTTTATTAATATTTGATAATAGGTATATACGAGTATATATATTTGATAATAGGCATATATTGTTCATTCCATTTCTTGCATGCTACCTAGTGAATAAATAATAGTACCTAAAAAAGTTGTTTTTTTTAGTAGTAAGTTGTTTTGTAACCAGCCTACTTTTCTGTGTAAAGCGCCCTTAAGATGAGAACTCACGAAAACGGCGCTATAATTATATTATATTATCCAACTATTATTATTATTATTATTATTATAAGTACATAAGTTACAAACTGAAAAGAAATGAGATATTTTTGAGGCACTATTCAATATACTTGCGAAGTTTCGTTATAAATTCCTGATTAAATATAGTTTTCTGTCGATTCTTCCTAACGTACATAAATATGTTACCCACTATATTCACTTTGTTGCCGCCACTAGTATTGATTTTAAATTGTTCTAATATACAGTGTGCCTGGTGAGTGTCCGGTGACCGGTGTCGGAGCTTTTAATATCATAAAATATTGTGATCAATTTCATCGACAAAACAACCACTTTTTGGCAAAATAACAAGGTTTTTATTCGTAATTTTTTTAACAATTATTTTTAATAGTAATATTATTCCTTATTATTTTCTTATTGGAAAATTGGTTAATGAGCTCACCAAAAGGGGGTGCTAGTTTCCTACCGAAGTGATTTTGTACGCTGGATAATATTAAGACTAAAAAGTAGAAAATTATGTAAAATATATATTTTAAAAGAACACGTTTATATTTAAATGTATCTCCTGAAAAGTAAAAAATAAATTTCGGTAAAAATAAATTTGCCTCATTCTCCAAATAAAAGCGTGGGCCCTTTCCCTCCACCAATAACAGAATTCTGTAATCTACATCAATATGGTAATCACCCATCTTTTATTTGAAAATCTCAGCTGATTATATGTAATATTGCTATTTCTTTTCTCAGAATAATTTTTTTGTCTAATGGAACACCTTAATAACCCACTTTCTGAATTTATCCGCCCGGACTACGTGACCAAGCCATATTAGATGTGTATGGTGTACAGTTCAACATCCTCACCTTGCCTCCTTTCACCGATTCAAGTTTTCGTCGGAGAAACTTGTATTCAAATACTTGGAGAGCCTTCTCTTGTTTCTCCATTTGCCGTTTTCCATTTCCACACTTAATCTTGGCACTTATTTCAGAAGCCATCTCATTAACCTCTGCGAGTAGTTCACTCAAATATTTGAACGATATACTAATGAGTCCTTCCAAATGTGAAGACTGCCACCTGAAGGTTTCTTAGTGTTCTTTTCGCTGGCTTCGCTAAACAATTGAACTTTTTTCGTTGCCTTCAACATTCATCCTCTTTGATGGTGAAATAAATTGTCAATGAAAATTCCACTTGTTTTATTTACTGCTGATTAAAAATACATCGCTTCTTTATAGTATTCAACCACTGTCACTCACTTTAACAACATTTAGCTCCATATTTACAATTGTTTTCCTTGTAAGTAATAGATAACCTCTTGGCGTGTTTCACGGGAAACCATGGAAGTGGATTCACGTTCGTGGCTTTTGTCTAATGACACGCATTACAAGATTAGCAACGCTATTTTTATTTTGGATTGTATTGGATTGATTTGGATTTTGATGTGGAACATCACAGCACCAGAATTGCAGGTAGCACGCCTATTTGATTACAAACAATACGGATTATTATAATGATATAATAGAGGGAACATGTTGGTGTAGTGGTTAAGAAGCTCGTATAGTGATCCTAGTGGTCTATACCAGGAGAACAGCCTCTATTTTTATAAAAAAGCATTTAGCTCAGTTTGTGTAATGAGACTCTTTAGGTGACACTTATTCCGTGTTTATATCAATATTAAAAAAAAAAATAGACATTGCGAATTAGAATCATGATACAAAATGTATAAATTTATTTTTATATTAAGGTGATATACACATTTTTGTTGGAATATACCCAACATAAATAAGGAAATAACTAAGTGTTATTTTGTGTACAGGATATTTGTACAAAAAACTAAATTTTTACAACTAATTGTAAACTATCCCTGTCTTAGAATAATTTGTATTGAATCAGGCATAGTTTACAATTAGTTATACCTACAATTTAGTTTTTTTTAAAATATCCTGTTTACAAAAGAAAACGAGTAGTTATCTCCTTATTTAAGTTTGGTATAAAGAGTTTATGACAGTTAGTTCACATTACTTAACAGGTAGTATGGAAAAAATATAAACAAATGTTGATATAAGAACATTATTTCTTGAATATTTTAGACTCATAATAATAAAAATAGTGAAAAAAATACAATAAATATAAAAGATATTGATGTGACTGTCCGTATTTCTGATCCATGATTTTATTTCCGTCATAATATATCAGTGTTAGATTATCACAGCACAGTAGAGATTTTAGTCATGATCACAGTTATGTAAAGGCGTTTTAATTTCGATTTATAAGTTATTTATTTATTTGGGTTTTGATTTTTCGTTTTATATTTTATAATATATATCATCGATTTATATGTTTTGGATTTGGTCAATAGATTCCTCGGCAGTTATATTATTCAGAACATGCAGAACTACTATCATAATAATTGTAGATGAATAATTAAGTTTTCTCAGAGCTTTAACCCTTGCTCAACCTCGGTTCTCATTAATAATACAAGCTGTTCATTACCCGGAAGGCTCTGATATCAAAATTTTAAAATACACTTTAATTAAATTTGCATACAAATTTACCTGGTTTTCCTGAAGAAGAAGTAGCCATTACTACGATTTTCAATAAAACAGAGAGTATAATTAAGGTAAATTATAGAAGGTTCAAAGAAACGAAGCAATTTATGTGAGAAACGAGTATGGAAATCTTATATACGTTGGTACAGGGCTAACAACCTGTATAAGTTGGCTAAAGTTATCACTTTACACAATGTAGCGTTCACCAATTTCACCCATGATAGACTACCACATCTATATATACTAATATTGATATTACTACTAACGGCGACATCTGTAGGTACTAGTTTATGGAAGCGACACAGGTGGCGGTAGTAAAAATACAATTCACATACGACACAAGGTGTGCAAGTTAAACATATACATACCTACTTCCAAAAATTTGATAGATGTGGTAGTTATCATGGGTGGAATTGTTAAACGTTACATTGTGTAAAGTGATCATTTAAGTCAGCAATAGGTTATAACCTAAGCCTTATAAACTCCAAAAAAGACTTTCATTAAATTAAAAATATAGCTTCGTCTCTATGAGACATCTATAATATATATTGATTTTCAATTTAAGTTCATAGGCTATTTTAGTGATAATGCCCCAATGTTAAGTGTTTTGGAAACTAGTCACTGGAAATCTACGATTATCTATTTTGAGTACAATGATTAGACAACTATTTATATCAAAGAACGGTTTGTATGAGATTTATGTGGAACACAATATTTATTCAATTTACTTTGATACTAGTAGATTTCATATTTTTAAAACTCGTATTCAAACATCAAAATAATTTGTTGTTAAAATGTTAATGTTTAATACATATTGAATTGGCTTTTACAATTCATTTTTTGCTTATATTATATAATTTATTAATTTTTAACTCAACGTACCTTCGATTAACATTGATTATAACATTCTTAGATCTTTTTGCTTTCTTGAAAAATTAGAGACTAGAAGAATAGTGACGGATCTTATCTTTGTGTAGGGGAGGGTGGACAAATTTATGAAAAAAGGTATTGTGGAAAAATCTTTAATAATATCAAAAACATTACATTTTAGTTGAAACAAACAATTCTTCACCTATAAAAAATTAGCATTATTGACCATGTCACCAAAAGGACAACGCAACAAAATACAGTTTTTCAAAATATGGGAATTGTCACAACCTGCCCCACCCGAGGGGTCAGTTGTGACAAGGGTGGGGCAGGTTGTGACAAACTAATCGTCAAATATTGTTGAGTATTTAAGTAATTTAATTAACAAAAAAAATATTATGAATTATAAATAGTACAAGTAGTAATATATTTTATAATTAACTATCAACAAATAAACAAAATTTGTACTCTTATTAACTGTGGTAAGAAAATTCTGTAATCGATTAAAATTATTTTTTGCCAGTCAAACAAAAGTTACAAATAAAATCTTGAGTGAATTCGTCCATTCCAGCACATAATTCATTCACCCGAAATATCGTTAGAATAAGGATTTTTACAATAAATGCATTGCTCATCTTCGTTTGCATCGCTGTCATCAGTTTCCATGATACGTGGCTCCTCTTCAGTCTCGCTGGATGAAAATGACACTAGAATTCGTTTCTTCACTTCAAAAGTCTCTTTCTTGTGTAGTTTTCTCTTTATTTCCGTTTTTGTTTTATTGGCTGCTTGTTTTATTTTTAGTTCCTTCTGTGATTTTACGCTTTCGCATCTTTTCGCCTTTCTTTTCCTTTCTTAGATTATCTTCCAATTCTAAGTATTTTTTATTGGGGAGTCAGTTAAAATTACGCTTTTAATTTTCTTTCTATTACGTAGGTTCTTTCTTGGATGAGCTTAAGGCCGGATTTGTTTTGGTGTTTAATGGTGTTATCCGATTTTCGGGAATTTTGATCATATTTTGGCATGCATACTCATATAAAGCTTTTTCGCATCAGCTATGGTCAAACCATAATAAACTTTGTTACATTTTGCAATGTAATCTCCAATCTTTTTCTTGCGCGTGGGTAAAAATTTGTCCCGGGTTGGAATAGCCTACCTTAGAATTCACAAATGGACGGGCTTTTTTCCGATCTATGAAGTGTCATATAATTGACACCAAAAGACACTGCGGCTTTTCGAAGAGACATTTTTGTAGCCTCCATCTCAGCAGCAGTACGTTCGTAAACACTTTCGGGAATTTCACCCCTCTTCGTTTTTTTATATGTAATTTCGTGCCATTGTGAATCCTTGAAGAAAAGTACGTAAGTAAAGTAGAAAAAAAGTAAAGTAAAAATAATAATTGAACTGTACAGTTTCACATCTAATAATCGTTTTATTAAAAATAAATTTTTAATTATTTCGAAGCTTGTTGTGACTGTCACAACTAGCCCCCACATTTTTGTAACAACTCGCCCCATACGATCATTTTATATTAAAATGTCTACGCAAGTGAATTTATTTACCGAAAGGTTTTCCTTTATTGCTGATAATACAGCCAAAAGACACAACATTTGGTAAATAAAATGTAAAATAACTCACCTAGTATTGGTAAAACAACAGAACACTTGGAGTTAGTGCAGAAAAAGTTAGTTTAGTACCTCAAAATCAAACTTTATCGTTTAACTTTAATGAAATCAACCGCACGGAACCAATATTTTGATAGCAACTGACGCTACGGAGTTTACATAAAATGAATCTATGCGGGTAACGCTAAGTCAAATGGCACGAATTTTAAACGCGTTGTCACAACCTGCCCCTGTCACAACACGCCCCACCCTCCCCTACCTACCAAATAATAAATGGAACTATCGACTGTCCTCAGAACGTGTCTGCTTGTGTGTTCCTCTCCCGCGAAACCAGAAGTTATGGAGGTTTTGCCTTGGAAACTGCAGCCACTAACTACTTTTTAAATTCTCCTCTGCAAAGGCTTCCTAGACTAGCAAACAGATACGAGCAGTTAGACGTTTTTGCCACGTACCTTATAAAATTCAAATATATTTTTAAAAATATTTTGAAAAGCAGCTAAACTTCATCTATCGAAACTTTAAGAAGTAGGGTTTAAATATAAAAGTTTCTAATTAACTTCTCGGTAACCCCATGCCTGTTTTTCCCAGTAATCAACCATTCCTCAATGCCTTTTACTTGAAGAGACGTTTTTATCTCAGTTTATCACCCCGATGTATGGAAGTGAAGCCTGGAGTTGGCAGAAGAGGAACGAAAGTAGAATAAATAGAATTTAGATGAGATTCTTTAGACGTATATGTTGCAAACTATCAATGAAATAGTAAAGAATGATGATATTAGGAATGAATATAAGGCTGATCTTAGCATAAAGGGTCGCTCAGACGGTTTGGTGTCGAGTTAGTGAAGAGTGAATGAGGAAAGAATGATAAGAAAGAAATATAACGCAAGTGTTGACGGCGCCAGAAAGAGAGGGCGACCGCGAAAGACGTGGCACGACCAGATTAACCACATACTGGAAGATAGTCCCGTTATAAGCGGCGACACATTTGTATACAATGTCAGGGAAATTACTAATCTTCGTCCATAAATGGCTACAGAGCATAGTCCCTTGAAATATTTGAAAGAAGATATACAAACAACATATATAAATTTCAAAAATTCGATATGTGAATGTTCTTACGGTGAAATTGGTGAACGTTACATTGTGTAAAGTAACCACCATATAAAGACTTCCATACATGTTTTCAATATAAATAGCTTCATCTCTGTGAGATTTCTGTAAATTATCTTAATCAATACAAAAGTATTACGTTAAAATTGTTAAAAAATATTTTAACATGGCCGTAATACATTTTATCGAAAAAAACTGACACATTTTCTATACCTGAAGTGTAGAAGCATGACTTGTTCAATAATATCACCACATTGTAGTCGTTGTTCGGTTATGCAGCATGGCTTAAAATTGAAAATAGCCCCTTCTCCATCGCTTACCATAAAACCAATACCGGAGGCAGTCTCGATTCAAATATCTACTTCCCTTATTTTCTAGTCAACATACCCCGGTCCAACGTATATTAAATATTCAATTTAACGCCGCAGTAAATATTTGTTTTCGATCGTTTGATTAGATGTTTGTTGGTGTATTTTAATATACTGAACTGCTGCCGATGTTTCATTTAAATACCCTGAGGAAATAATTCTAGTACGCATGACATTTATTATGCGACTTATGGCTATACTTATCTACAAAAATAATTTTAAAATTTCCTTGTATTTTGCAGCAAAAAATGAACAGTGAATAAATTTTTATGTCCACTGGGCTACGAGGACCACTTATTCTCTGTATTGGTATTCTGTTTCTTTCTATGTCTCTCTTTTTAAAATAATTTTATATTCTGTCTCCCTATTTATGTATGTATATATATACAAT